>JAGFPH010000302.1:264904-290113 GCA_018207615.1 Philaenus spumarius
AAATTTCATTCCAATCCGTTCGGTAGTTTTTGAGAAATCGTGATGAGTGAGTCAGTGAGTCAGTGAGTCAATGAGTCAGTGAGTCAGTGAGTCAGTGGGTTTTGGCTTTTATATATACAGATTGACAAAATTTGCAATTTACCTAACTCAAACTAGAGCTTATTGTCTTTGTTTTAGTTACTGAAACATAACCTGTTATTTAGAGCTATTTATCTTATTTTTATAATTGTAGATACTAATAGGCCTACGTCTTAAACCATAACTATATAAATTGTTAATCATCGTTATTTTTTTGTCTTTAGAATTATTAGTTTATTGGGATCTAATTATTCATATGTTCGTAAAGAGCTAAGATCTCGGTAAACCAAGAGGAAACATTATACCTGTGAGTACATAAAAGAAAACACGTTAATAATAATAACCTTTATATAGTGAGGCGAAGTTAGGACCATTGGGACTTCTGTCCCACTTAACCAGTTCACTTTACCAGTTAGTGACTGATTATCGAAGGTTATAGTAACTTGAAGTCGATTCCAGTCATCAACTGAGAATCTTTCTAAAACTTTCTTCTGATATCACTAATGTTTTTTTTAAATTGTTTGTTACATAATTTGGATTTGTCTTAAACCTGATTTAAATGATTGTACAAAATTCCGCTATTGTGCAAAATATGTAATAAAATAGTTGCGTTCCCGAAACCATCAAAGATTTAATTGCAATACTTTATCAACTGGAAATATTACAACTAATATTTAAAAACTAATACGAGGAACAAATTGTAAAACATTCGTACTTAATGTTAAACGTGATAACATGTACAGACAAAGGTAATTTTGCAACGTTTTCGTCTTGCAAACAATGGGATATGTTCACGTATAAAGAAAATGGGCGCACGGAGGAATAAAGTACATACTTTAATGGTCAGAATACTAAGATGTGACTTTACATGGTCTGCTACAACATATAAGTTGACCTCTCTCTTGAGTTTTAATGTTTTTATTGAGCCCGCTTAATAATATTATTTTTAATTGAAATAAACCTTTTACTTAAATTAATATTTAATTATCTCTGGAAGTTTGTAAATGAAATTCTCATTTCTGACAAATTCTCAATATCAAATGGAATGATAAAACAACTTTGACAAAATGTATATTAACAAAGTTTTATAATGGACAAAATGGGAAGAAAATCACTTTAAAAACTATTGTAGAGCTGCTATTTTACGAGGTTGTAAATTTATATTATTATAAACTATAGTAAGACACTATTTAAAGGACTCAAAATTTCCCAGAGCTTTTTTTAGCTCTTAAGTCATTTCAAAATTTAAGAGGATGTATGTCTACTTTCGTCACACACAAAAATATAGGTTACCACATGTTAGCATTCAACATTAGCATGCATATATGTGAGCGAGAACAGAGTTATGTTGAATTGAGGCTAAATTGAAATCATTTCAAAACATATGAACTTTATATTTTGATAGTCACGTAGGTCGGTTTCGATTTTTTTTGCAGAAATATTAGACCTAAACAATGAACATTAAATTGTATCTCAGCATATTATAAACTGAATAGCAATCTAAGGCTAATTCTATTTTAAAACTATTATGTGAAAAGAGCTGGGTTTGTACAAACGTTGAAAGATTCAGTTTGAACACTATAGAAAGGTGTAAATGATCAACCAAAAGCGATATATAATTTCAAACTGATTAATCTTTTCAACTAATGTTTGTAAATAAATAACATTTAGCCGTAAATACGGTTCTTTTTCTGTACCTAAGTAGGAAGCTCAAAGTCCTTGGTAAAAAAATACCTAGACTATGGTCGTTTATTTAGTAAAGATGCTGAAAACTCAGTAAAGTAAAAATTAAATTAATACTATTAAACTCACCTTAAAGCTCATAAAAACTTTAACCATTCACTCTAACGAAAACAAGGATAACTACTGGACATTTTGAATGTTTAAAACCTATAACTTTTACTCTTTATTCTATGGGCAGCTAAATTTGAAATTATGCAAACTCAAGTTTAGTACGAGTCAGATGAAAGTACCAGTTACATATTTTTATTTAAAATTATAGACTTATAGGCTTTTAGCTTTGAGTTTATAACAACAACATGTAAGAGTAGACGTTCCCAATTATTTAAGTATTCTAGAATTATCTGAAAATACTGGGACTGCTACAGATAGTAAATATTATTTAATCGTTAACAAAGTTATACTTTTTAATAATTTAATTAAATGTAAGAATATTTTTAAAAATATAAGGAAGATCCAAAGGGCTGTGTGCTCGCTATACACGGTTAAGGACCAAATTTGGTATATCGGTTAGTTAGCATGAGAGTGAGCATAACATTATTCCGATGGCTTACATTTAAATGATTATAATGTAACTACGCTAAAATAACACGCCTTAAATTTCCATGAGAGAAGAGATCTGAAATTGTTCAAAACGTTTCTTATGTGATACATGATAAACTTCCTACAAGCTAGAGTCCTGAAATTTAGTACACATTCTTCTTATGTGATTACAAGAAAGAAAACCCATTTGTATTACGATTTCATGATTTTTATGGGGTGAAATTGGATAACTACCCTTAAAAATAAATAATATTATTTTGAAGCTGGAGACCTGAAACTTGACACATTTTCCTTCCATGTTATATATTACGAGTACATAGGAGATAAAAAAAACAATTACATTTCAATTATTTGTGTCCAAGAGGTAATATATTTTTACTAGCAAATATTTCAGGTAAAACGTACACTTATTATGTAAAATGCACCTCAAAACATGATTTTTAATTTTCACGTTCTTTTGTAACAAACTGGCAAAAGCATGATTTGTAGAGCTTACTATCGAGTATCGGATCGTGTATGTAGGCCTCAATCAGAAACACAAATCGATCTGGACAAAACTTACTATCCAGTTTTGGGCAAGCAAACGCGAATCTGAATTTTTTAATTAGGTTTGATGTTAATCGCTCAATATTTACCCTATATTCCTTTTATTCATTTACATAAACTGCAAGAAAAGCCGCGAAACACTAAATAATAAATTATTTATTATTATTTACAAATTTACTACTTTACTTATACATTTAATTGAATTATTAATATTAACAAATAATTTGTTCTAGAAATATACATTCATACAATATATCTCATAATTCGAAAGCCTTAGACTTAGAACTTTTGTGATTTAGAAATGGGCTGATAATAAAGAACTGATATTTGTACACATATTATTTATTGAAATGTATTGAAAATTTTAACTGTTTTACTACATATTTAGTGAAGAACTATTAACCCTGTATGTTAGCGTATAAATACGTTATTTTTACTTCTTTCAGTTTACTACGGTTATTGTCACCATCGTATTTACATGCTTAGTCCTTCTGCCGTCCTGTATAGAAGATAAGGTTAAACTAATCATATTGAAATGGAATATTAGCCAATCGAGTAAATACAACTATAATTTATCTTTTATACTAATTGGCGTATGATGGTTTAACAAAGAAACCACTCTTCCCACTTTTTTCAAAAAGTAATTAAATTGTAAAACGTAATTTTACTAAACGAAAAATAGATACAAGGTTAATGCAATACTACCTGTTTTTGTTTCCGTCAAGTGATCCACTTGACCAACGTAATCGTATAGTGGGAGGTCACACAAGTATGAAAGGTATGTGTGTGTTTAATTATCATAAACTTACTTCCACTGCCTCATTATATTTGGTAATTTAAAAAAATGGATCCCACCTTTATTATTAGGTAATCGTGACTTTTCAGTTGGTATATCTTACGTAGTGCTATCACGAGTAAAAACTCTAAATAAATACAAATTCAGCTATAACGGGGGGACGTAATGAAAACAGAAGTATTGCGAATAATAATGAAAGAAAAAACTTTTACGTAACCTATGTAATAAAAAATTATAAAGTACAAAATAATAAAACACATGTATGCTATATAAAGGTTCTACGTCCACGTCATTAGCTATGGATAATGCAAAAAGAGAATTATATCATTATACCGACTAATAAGGAAAACTAAAATTTAAAATACTAAAAAAGCCGTGGTGGCTTCGCATTTTTATGCTCTAGGCAACCTTAGTAACAATAGGTTTAGCTTAAGCGCTTAACAACAAATTTAGCAACAAAGAATTTTCGTTAATAGTAAGGTGCTGAAAGTTACATTTTCCTTAATTAATGAAATATATAACACTCTTTGTAATAATGTAACGTGTTTAGGTACTTGGCCGTAGATTGCATCTTTAGGCTATATGTTTCCCTCTTCAACTTCACCTGATTGGCTGTGCGGAGGAACACTAATATCGGACATGTATGTCCTTACAGCAGCTCATTGCCTCATTAACACAGGACGCAGTGTATTGTAAGTACAATACATTTTGTTTCAATTTATACTGTTACCAATAGTTTTAAAAGTGGCACTCATTGCAACAGACATTCCATCATACCCATATAAATATTAGAAGTGTGTTTGTGACATTTACGTTTGTTATTTCTAGAGTAGAAAGCCTATACAAATACGTAGAAATCAGAAGGGATATCAATTTATTAAAAATTCAACTCATTAATTTGGGGGTTAAAATTAGTATTTATAAATTGAAGGAAAATCTAGAAGTAAAACTATATAACCTAGAAGTAGGAGCAAAGTGTTTTAATTACCATATGTATTACTGGAGATGAGAAGTAATATTAATAGATTGAAGAGAATGTTGTATTAAAAAAACTAGATATCCTTGAAGTCCGAACATAGTGTTTTGAATACCAACAGTCATATTCGAGTTGAGAAGTAATGTGTACGTGCTACTAACGTGTGTGGGGTGTGTGGGTGTGTGTGTGTGTGTGTGTTGTGTTTTTTTTTTATTGTTTTAACTTACGTGACGACCTCGATTGAGTGATTTTACTGTTTTTTTACGGCCTGATGATGGAAACATAGTGTTTTCGAAACCACAGTAGCCTTTACAAGGTGAATAATTAGACCACGAGACGGTGTACTATTACTTAATCAAAATTGTATTCAAAGCTAACATTGTATTAGTACAAGGTCACCAGTATTAAAAACCCTACTGTGTGTATAAAGTCTTGTATTTGATTAATGATTTTCAACTAGGAAATAAGGTATTTTAGAAATGTTGGTTTTTAGTTTAAATATAATAGTTTATTTTCTCCATAAAAGAGCATTGTTTTTTTTAAGTACAATTTTCAAACTGGTTCTATTTTTATAGGAGCCGTTTAGATGTAAAGGCTGTTGTAAATTGTGAAATTTATTAATAACGACTGCAGTGTCTAAAAGCATAAACATAAAATATCCAGCACCTTTTTAACATGTTAGTTTGTTATAATAGAACATATGTTTTTTTAGACTACATTTTCTAAACCATTTAGGTAGTTTAAAACGGGAAAACAAAGTTTCACAACTATTTTCAATCATGTATTGAATTATTGAGAACTGTATAATATTATTCAAGTATAAAAAGTATTTACTGAAATTCTACTGTAGTTTATTAAAAAAATATTCACATTTTGGTGATTTAAATAGTATTTCTTTGAATAGATCATTCCAGTTTATACACTCCTTGTGCGAAAACTTATTTAGTATAAAATTATAAAGTCCTTATTTTATGTTTCAGGACGGTCGTACGTCTCGGTGTGATGGATTTAGACAGTGAGGACAACGATGGCACTGGACCTGTAGATATTAAAATTGGAAAAATCATTGTACACGAAAGTTATGATCCCAAAATTAGAACTTCAGATATTGGTTTAATTCAGCTTAAAGAAAAAGTGACTTACACACGGATGATAAATTTGAATTATTTCATTTATTTACTTAAGGGTCGACTCTAGCTGTCGGCCATGTTGGCTGACACTTCATAAGACCAATGTTAAATTAAAATCCAAATTTTTCCTTTATTTTTGATCGGAAAATTATAAACGATATGTCATTTTAAAGCTACGGTCAATATGCATGCAAATGTCTTTTCCAAAATTAAGAAAAACATTTTGTTTAATATTTATTAACAATTTAAAACATTGATTTTTAATATTTTTTTATGTTGTCACTATTAATTATAGCGAAAAACTACCAAGCCATTCGCCTGAAGAATTTCGTTCCAAAGATTTTGGTATTTTTTTAAAAACGCTTTTTGAACAATTGCGGGTTTTAAATGGATCTAGGCTGAACAATGTCCGTGTAACCTACCGCCGCTATAGGGTGATTTTAAATATTTTTAACGTTGTAACTATTAATTATAGCGAAAAATTACCAAGCCATTCGGATGAAGAATTTTGTCTCCAAGAGTTTGGTATTTTTTAAAAAACGGTATTTGAATAATTGCGGGTTTTAAATGGATTTAGGATGAGCAATGTCCGCGTAACCTACCGCCGCTATAGGGAGTCGCAGGTTGCTTTCTGTTTTACTAGAGCCGACCCTTAAGATAATTGATAAAATAAACTTTGAACACAAAATCTCACAATTATTGAGTTAATAAACTTAACTAACTATATGTGAGATATGTGATCAAAGTTTATTCTATAAAGTACATCTTCTAACAAGCTATGCTCAATATATTTTATTTATAACTTAAGGTAGTGCATGATAAGCGCAAGGAAAGAAGGTCTTTACCAATAACTTGATGAGGTTACTTTATTCGAAATTGAAAGCCTATTAGATCAAATGCGATGTTTTAACTTAAGTTCTTGTCGCTATATTAACTGTAAACAACTTTAACATTTCGATAAGCTGCGCGCATAGAATGTTCACTCGCTGTTCCAAATAGGCAACCATATTTTACTAAAATGTTGAATGTACTTTTAAAGTGAGTTATAACTCAGCAATTTTTTCAAAACAGCATTTATATTAGTTTACGCATGAAGACCAACCTCTTTGATATGTGATTACATTTCAATATTTTATTTAGTATTGGAAACCAGTCAAATATTACATTAGATAATTTTAAAACTACATGTTTTCGTAGATTTGTATATGGCCAACATTGTGAATTAAAAAATTTAGCTCTTGAAACAAATTTTGCTAAACGGTTTAAATTGTCACATACAATTTTAAAAAATTTGAAAATTTTATTTTATATTTAGTAAAACTTTAAAATATTGTGATTTTTAGATGTATTAAAACCAATTTGCTTGCCGTTTGCTGACGACCTGAGAAGAAACTCCTTCGAAGGTTACAACCCATTTGTAGCAGGCTGGGGTGCATTATCTTACAGTAAGTATCATTTACTTAAATTACAACGGAAAATATAGCGTTAAAACTATTACAATTGTACATCAAAATAAAATTACTTCAAATAAAAAGCAGACGGTTTGCATCTTCTAAAGTGTGAATTTAAACTTACTAGTATCTCCTGTGGTCAAAATTCTACCAATTTGTATAGTAACGAAATTCAACTTGTTTTACACAAGTATAATTAGAATATACTTTTATACAAATTTTTAGTTCGTACCTTGTGGTCAAAATGATTTCATTGAATTGTTTAAAGCGTTTTGTGTAGAAAAATCCTGTGTATAAAAAGAGAGCATTTTATATTATTATTCTTATTGCAACCAACTGCATCAAGAGATAGAAAAAGCTGATTCGGATAACCAGCTTAGCAACACGATTTTAGGATAGGCTTATAATCCAGTCAAATTGTGTTTTTCGCAAGAAAGTTTTGGTTTCTTCCATGTTATATGTTTTTTGGGGTGCTGAATCTGAATCTGAAGTTTGATTACAAAATGTCGTGACGCAAAATTAAAAAAACGCAAAAAGGTTTAAAAAATCTCATGTTTTATCGGTTTTTTGCTTATAACTCGAAAACTGTCAACTTTTTGTACATAAAGTTCCTATTCAAAAAGAAAGTACATACAATTTCCTACAAAATTTTCATGCCATAGGTTTTTTTTCTCCGACGAACCGTTGGGAATTGAAAATTTGCATATTTCGGCTGTCTCCCCAAAAACCCACTTTTCACTCCAAATTTTTAGTTTATTGTTAAAGGTTGTCAAATAGTGAATTCCTTTCAGTTCTCTGAATATATATCTTATATAGATCGTATATATGAAGGAACACGTAATTGTTTTTTAAATTACATATAATAATGTTAAATTTAAAGTCCTTTATTGTACAAATTTTGTTATAAAAAAGTTGAAATTCCAAACAAATATCTTGAAAAATTATTAAATTTTATTATCTTGTATTTTATTACATTGTTATATAAGCCATTGTCGTTTGCACGTGGCGGGTCCCGGCGCAAGTTCGGGCATGTTCTTCTGGAAATGAAAGAGGTGGTGCGAAAATAACAACTTGTGATCATATCTCAAGGAGAGATGAAAGTATGTTTTGTAGAAAAATTGCCCAAATGGGGAAGGGGGAGGGGGTGCTTATCTTATGCAAATGGAAAATGGTGATTTGCAAAATATCAAAACTAATTTCAAAAGAAAATATTCTTTGTATCAGGGCTACACAGGCAAATAAACATCACTAAAAGGCCTATATCATTCCCTATCATTGCCACATATTCATTTGACAGGGCCAACATAATATTTTTTGAGCTTTTGTGATAATTAGGATATCAGCATCTTCCACAACTTGCTGTGAATTAATTTTTACACTGATTTTACATTCGCATATATATTAACCTACTCATGATTTTGGTGTTTGGAGGAAACTCTCCTGCGAGACAGAGTGCACCATCATAAATAAAAAAATCAAAAAAAAATCAATAAATAAATAAATTATATTGCAGCAGATTGTTTTCTTTGTGCTCTTCTCAATCGTCATATGCTCTTGGTCCATTCAAAATCTCCGTGAGACTAGCCAACTAAAAGGACAACGAAATTTGATTTGTAGTTTGACTTGACGTATGATACATAACTGCAGGAATGTCTGCATATGTCTGGCCGTGGTGCCTTTTGACACGGAGTAACAAAAACGTTCCATCGATGGCATATTTTACATTTTCAAGTCCAAATTTTCAGTCGGTGTTGTACAAGCTAGATTTTGAAGGTGTAGATCCCAGTTGCTGCTTCAATAAAGTGCTTAATCAAAGTCACTATTTCAAAATAAACAACATAGAGCTTGGCAGTGGGGCTATGTTCTGTCTATTAATTGAAGCTTAGTTTTAAATTCTTCTTGCACGATCTTCTTCAAACCATTAGAAATAATCACTATTCTGTCCATGTTGCACTAGATCGCCTCCAATTGATCCACCATTGTTGGCGACAGGGCCATTTAATGAATCAATATTTTGGCCAAAGTTCTGTGAGCCAACATATGAGTTGTACTGCCCTCGCGTAGGGGTGGCCAGACATGATGTTTCATGTTCTAAATGAGCTAGAGATTTTAAACTTTATATAGCTCAGAACTGAAGACTAAAAAGCTAAATATTTATTGAACTAACCAATTTTTTAACACACCAAGTTTTTTAAGCGGATTAAAAGTATACAATTGTTTCTCCTATCCGTACAGATTTTTGCGTATAATACACAAGTGCCAGGAAAACATATATTATTTTCAATATTTATGTATTTTGTTAACGGCCTCACACAGAAATAAGTTAATCGCCAGATTCGAACCATAATATATCCGCGACATATAGAAATACTTTCTCTCTATACCATCATGGCTGTCGTTGACATGTTGCACTGTACAAACAAATTAATAAATCAAGGTGCCTTATTTGGCTAAATCTTTTATTTTTTGTAATGTGTCGCATTACAAGGCCTTTTAATATTATATGTATACAATTACATAGGCTATATGTATTTCCCTCTTTTTACATCAGGACCCTCCTCGATAATTCTTCAAGAAGCACAAATAAACGTTTTAGATTTTCTTAGCTGTAAGAAAGCGTATTAGTACAGTGAATAGAGGCAAAAATGGGGGTTAACTTACAAACGGTCCGGTAGTTCTAAATTTTTTATATGTTGTCTAGGATAGTTATTAAGTGTTTAAAATGCAAAATGCACAATTCTCCCCCCTCCGCGCCCGCCGCCATTTTGAAAAAACCGAAAAACATTGGCACTTTCTTTAGATTTTCGCTTATATCTTTGTTTCGGTGCATTTGAGCTACAAACAAGTTCTATTCAATGTTTTAGAGAATTAAATTTCCTATAATGTACGTGTTAATTCGTGTTTGTAGAACAGATAGTAACGGGGATATGGTATTTTAAAGAAAATAAAAAAATCGTATTTTCCGTAAATTTTTCAAACTTCTAACTTTAGAACGCTGTAATTCATTTATAACATATTCTATTAAAACAAGTATCAGAATTAAAATTATAGGGAATTTAATTACCTACAAAATGCATGTACATTATTTTAACCAACCCTATGGAGTGGGGAGTAAAAATTTAAATTAAAACAACGGCATATTTTTGTTGTTGTTACTTTTGTGACATCACATTGTATCTAAGCAAAATTACTTATTTATTTCCAGTGGTGGCTTGAATTTGGAGTTTATACTAATCCCATTTTAGTTTCTTACATGTTACAGCACAATGATCATCAGGCAGGTACTATGGCACTTGAATACCTATTGGTAAGAGGGGATGTTCAATTTCAAATAACCCACAAACAGAGCAGATACATTTTTTTAAAGATTCATTTATTTAAACACAGCGAGAACAAAAGGCAGTAATTATCATACAAAAATCGTTAGTAATTTAACCAAGCATTGAAAAGAATACAAATTTATATGCGCTTCGCTCGTTTTGTAGGGAGTGAGTTCATGAAGTCGGGGTCTTCAATTTCGTAACATAGTGAAGTTACTGTATCAGCGTCGTCTTCGTCGTCGACGATGACTTCAATCCTGTTGTCACATTCTTGGCCAGCACAGAATTTGCAAAGGGCGGAACAATTAAGGCCCGCCTTTCTACAGCCACACATCTTCATACAGCCAGTTTTACATCTGCATGAAATAGTCTTGAGCAGGTTCTGGGGAGCCGCGTCTCTACTCATCCTGATGTGCTCCAGTCTTCCAGCTTTTCTACTCCAGCCCCACTCGATAGGGTCTTTGACAATCCCCATCCACTCCATGACCTGGTGGTATGTTCTCAGGAAGTGAAGTGCGTCAGTGGTCGGAGGTAGTTTTGCCAGATTGAGCTTGGTGGTACTTGTCTTCAATTTGCTATAGCGAAGGGAGCTTAACGACTGTTCTCTATTTCCACCGTATAGGGATACCAAGATTTTCTCCCCTGCTGCTGAAATTTCTTGGCAACTTGCAGCAGGGTACCCGAACCTCTCCGCCTGCTCCAGCAATGATGGGTCTTTCCTAAAAAGTTGGCAGAGTTTATTCTTTCCAAACCCTAAAATGTTTGAAGTGGTGTCACAGCCCGATATTGCGTGAAGGAGCAAGATACAGCCTTTGGAGTTGTACTTGTAGGAGGAGGAGGAGTAGATTGCGTCTGGATGTTTCCCTTTTGCTGGTTTTTTGAGGTAAAAATTGTTCACCGCAGGTGTTGTGCCAGTCGACAAAACGAGAAGGTCAATTTCTTCCCCGACAATGATGACCGCGTCGTACATGGGGGAAAGGCATTTAGCTGTGGCAACTATCAACCTGTCTGCATCTTCGGAAGCTTGGTCTGTGGCTATGTTTGACGCTTGAATTGCACTGGAGAGCAGCTTCACGAATCGGTCCTTGTTCCCCTCATTGGCCAGGAACTTATCTTGAGGTGTGGTGTTGACAGTTGTTTTTTCAAACACCACGTCTGCCGATGAATGTGCCTTGTACCGTCTTGCTCGTTCAGCAGTCTTGGTCCCTTGCTGAGAAGGATCTGTAGGGTAGCCATCAAAAATCACCATCACATCAGTGCCATAGTGACACTGAACGTACTTGACGTAATCTTGGCAAATCCCTCCAAAGGTGGAGCTTCTGTTCCATACAACCTTGTGCAGAAGGTACCCACCATCAATGACGACCATGGAACGTTGAGGGAGTTGGAAGTCTTGTGGAAGTGTTGAGAAAGCTTCGTATAGTAAAGATTTTGTCCCTTTATGCATACCGTCCTCATTAAACAAAGACATGGGGAATGGTGCCAGTTAGTACGACAGGTAGTCTTGCAGATCTTCTTCCGATTGTTTCGCTATACACATTCGGTTGAACAGTGTGAGTGGGTCAATACATAGCTTTTTGACTCCAACCTGCATTGCATTTATATCAGACATCAGTGTAATCACTTTGTCTTTTTTCTTGAAAGACACCTCTCCGAAGGTATTGAAAACAATTTTTGCAACTCCTGCACCTCCTACTACTTGAGCTTGGTGGCAGTTAACATGGTCACTTCCCACTACGCCAGAGTTAATGTTGACAATTAGATCAGTTTCGGGGAAAATGTTTAAATTTTATGTTTTCCCCCCATTAGGTGGGGTGGTTAAAAGAAAATATATGCATTTTGTAGGTAATTAAATTCTCTACAAATTTAATTCTGATACTTGTTTTCATAGAATAGGCCATAACTGAATTACAGCGTTCTAAAGTTAGAAGTTTGAAAAATTTCCGTAAAATGCGATATTTTT
Organism: Philaenus spumarius; assembly: GCA_018207615.1. NCBI lineage: Eukaryota > Metazoa > Arthropoda > Insecta > Hemiptera > Aphrophoridae > Philaenus > Philaenus spumarius. The sequence goes on from JAGFPH010000302.1 coordinate 277,448, forward strand.
TATATTTTTTAAAATATCATATCTCCGTTATTATCTGTCCTACAAACAAGATTCAACAAGTAAATTATAGTAAATTTAATTCTCTACAACATTGAATAGAACTCGTTTGTAGCCCAAATACATCGAAACAAAGATATAAGCGAAAATCTAAATAAAGAGCCTGTTTTTTTCGGTTTTTTCAAAATGGCGGCGGGTGCGGAGGGGGGGGAATTGTGCATTTTGCATTTTAAACACTTCATAACCATCCTAGACAACATATAAAAAATTTAGAACTACCGGACCGTTTGTAAGTTATCATTCCTCTATTCACTGGGTTATATTCAAATTTTATAGGAACACCAATCGATGAAAATGTTATCTGTGCTGGCATGCTGGGACAGGACGCGTGTCAGGCAATCCTTTATTTATTCACTAAACTAATCATAATTTTATTTGTAATAGTTGTAATAGTTTTTAAATTCAGTACAGATGTTTACGAAATATCTATACTAGGCCTAATATTAAAAAGAGGTAGTGTTTGTTTTTTTGTTTGTATGTAGGGGGTAATCTCTGAACTACTGAACCGATTGAAACAATAGTTTTACTAATAAAACGCTACACTATCCCTGAGTAACATAGGCTATAATTAATTTTGATAAAAACATTTTTTATTTCAATTTTGTCGGAAACATCTTATGTTAGGCCTAGTCTGATAAGCCAACACATGTATTTACATGTATTACCATAGCAAACAATTGAATGAAATAACATATAAAACCGCTGTTTGCTCCAATATTTCCATTATCAGCTGATTTCAAACTTAAAGCAATTATTTTTGTATTTCTAACTTTTGGATTATGTTTTTAAAGTGCAGACCTGACTTTGCTGGTTCTTTGAACCTTTATTATAACTGCTGCTATAAAATATACTAAATAATTTGATTTGAACATTTAACATTATTTACCATCTTAGCTTTGGGGTTATTATTAATACCTTTATTATAAAGAAAACATAACATGATTATGTGTATAGAATGTCCTAACGGGGTTGTCGAGCGGAGAACGCAGGGGTTTCCCCTAGTACATTATAAATAAGATTGCATATATCACACTTACTTCTCATCGCATGAAGAATACATTTTACTATGTTTTTAGTATGAGTTTTAGTAAAATTTTATCTCTTTTTGACAAATACTCGTTACCATTTGCGTAAATTCTAAATATTAATAGTTATGTTAACAGATTTATAAAAAATAACGTCTTTATCCTATTTATATTAATTTGATAGGTGGAAATTTTTTTTAAACCTATGGAAATTTAACATAAAGTATCTTCTAAGTTCCACTTATATTCCGAAAATTCTAACTTCTAATAAAATTTAATTTCAACTTAGTTTAAAAAATACTGATTTCTCCCTTGATTACAAATAATTATATTTTATATAAGCGCTTTAAATATATTGACATTACTGTATATTAAAAACTGTATAAATAAAAATATCTAGTTCAAGATATTATTATTTGTTGATGGTAAATAAATAGCCTAATACTATTTTAAATATCTAACTATTACAGTTTTATTTGACAATAATGTACAACTTTTTAACGTTAAATTCATTATTTATCACTTCGTTGCGGAATTACTTAATATATCATGTTTAACAAGCATTTATTGTGTTCAGTTTTCTAGTTCAAACAATGTTTGACAATAGTTGATTTATTGCGATTTAGCTCATTATACCGGGTGCCTACAAATGATTCATTACTTTATGGCCAAATTGCATCATATTTGTGAATAATTGTTGACAATAGTTAATACCGCATTCGAATTTTTTTCATGACATATCATGTCAGTGATTATGCTACCAGGAACGCTCTACAAGAAAAAAACACGATGCGTTGGCAGATACTAAGTCAACTGTTACTGTTAAGAGCTAGGTGTGGCTACGGAACCTCTTAGAGCTTGTTAGATCTTGTCAGAAGATTTTCATATAGGCAAACAAGTCGAGATGTACTGAAATAACTTCATATGAGAATATGTCACATTAGGAAGTAGGCCTACACACCAGTAACATTGAATATACTATGATATATTACAAAACGTTTTAATATTTTATTTTTTCAGTGTAATAATTTATTTACAACTAATAGTTTAAAATTAAACCTCCATTTATGCCGTGCCTTGATCATGTATTAGTTACTTAATAGCTTTAGGCTATATAATACAAGTTGTCCCTTAAGTAAAGTGAAGGAAAATTACTCTTTGGTTAAAAATAAAGAGAAAATAAAGACTAACAATTTTTCCAAAAACGTTTCGTTTTTCAAATATCCTAAATTTGGTTCCTTTAACAAAATAGTTAAGTTATGTCTAATAATTAGTTATTTGTTCAACCCGGCATCCATACCGACACAGCATTGTGAGTACGTATGCAGTTATCCTTAACTATCATCCTTAATCTGATTGTTTTAACAGTTGCACCATCCAATAGGTAATTTGGGAATTAAAAGGGCTACATTAAAGGTATCTTGACATGTTTTATTAAAATGTACGGGTTTTGGGTAATTCAGGTTTGAAATTTTTAAACATCCGGCATTTTGAAAAGCAATATTGGATATAATTGCTCATTTTTCTTAGATCGCAGTCATTCATGCCAATTTTGAATTCAAAACGCTCTGTAGATATGAATTTTTTTGTAAAAGAAACAAAATGGCGAAATGGAAAACGAACCGTTTTTTTGGAAATATTCTTGATTTTCTCTTTATTTTTAGCCAAAGAATCATTTTCCGAAGTTTGGCACTTTACTTATGGGATACCCTGTAAAGAATGACGCTACGCACTTTGTCATGCCATAAGACTAGTTGTATGCTCTTTTAACGTTATATAACTGAGGGGCTTAGCACAGTACAAAATTTGATTGTTATAACTCATGTATCATTGAAGATGTAGTCATTACATCTGTAGATGTAGTCATAAGATGTAGTCATTAAAACTCGTTATATTAAATAAACATTTATAATTAGTAGGAATTGTATTTTATTCTACTAGGCTCACATTTAGAAATACGATTTAAAATGTAAAAACATGTGTATTATAACAGGAAAATCGACTGAATCGCTTTAAAAGATAACTTAAGTGCTATCTTAACTAACATTTTACTTTTAATTTTACATATATAAATTTGGCTAAAGTTTTAAGGGTGTGCAGTCCCATACGTTCCTCTTCAATATATCTGATCTTTCATCGAATTTTAAAAATATTTTTTGTAATTTGCAGAAAATTGTTCATGAACATCTAAATTATAATCAGTAGATGACTAGAAAAGGTAAACTACCAACTTTTGTAAGAGATGTTTGCTTGTAAACAGACGAAACGCATGGTTTTTAGTCGAGTCACATGAAAACAGTAAAAGTTTGGGACGAATATTTTAATATTTACTGATTATACATTATACATTGGTGCTTACTTAAAATGTAAATGTTGTGTACACATTGCGGAAGTCAAAAATAAGATACACATACGTGTATACAAGCGATATTCTTGTCGCGTTCAAGCACTTTACCAATGCAATGTCATAGACCAGTCCGACTCTACTCAATGAATGCTGTTACTCGAGAGGTATTGCACGCACCTAAGCAACATTTGATTTGATTTGTATTAGGCAATTGAATGCACCATTGTTGAAGAAAATATTTCATTATTAGTTAAAACTATGGCAATATGTATACAATAATATATAAATTTGTTTTCCCAGGGGGATTCTAATGCTACCAAGAGGGCAAAACTACTACTTGATAGGCATAGTATCTTACGGCTACAAGTGTGCTGAGAACGGTTATCCTGGTGTCTACACTCGGGTGTCCGAGTTTCTGGACTGGATTGATAAAAATGTTCAATAATGTATCAAATATCTGTGGTTTAGTTTTAGTTTTTATACTCAAACAATTTTGTACTACCTAGGATACGAATTAAATGTATAATAATATAACTTCATTTGGAACTTATTTATAGAAAATAATTTAAAATGTAATAATTTATACTTCAAAGGTTTGTATGAAAAAGAAATTTGTCAGAGAGTTAATCATAGATTTAAATTGTTAAATCTGCGTAGAATTGTGGTTCTTTAGTAGCACGAGTTCTTTACGAGGAAACCCCATGTTTTATCAGTCATATAAATAATGACTTCTAAGCTTCACATTCGCAATATTTGCTTCACTGCTGGAGAACCCCAACATCTTCCTGAATAAAATTAAATAACACGAGTATAAAGACAAGTAAAACAAATGTAAAATAATAATACAGAGCAAATGTACAGTTAAATATGTGTAATCGTAATATAAAAGATATTTTAGAAATTATGTAAAGTATTAATTTAGGTTTAACCAAGCAGGCCAATGTATAATTATATTCAAACTGAAAGACAGGTAAATTGAAATGCATACGAGTTTTTCCTTCTACTTGGAAAGTCTAAACAAAAGAGATATGAATTTAAGAAGATCAATTCGCTTAATTTCCTTATACTCTAAGTTGGTTGTGTTTTTAAATATCATTGCGATTTTTACATGCAGTTTAGCTCAAAGCAAAATGAAGACAAGTTATCAGACGATTATATCACATGAACCGTGTAACACAAGGCTAAATCCTTTCAGAATTTATCATAAATATTAAATATATTATTATATATAAATATAGTTAATTCACAGTTTTAAATATTTTTTTAACATTAAATAGTATTTTTATAATGATTATCTTCAGAAAATATCAATATGAATAAACTAATGTTGTATCAACTATCGGTTTTATATTAAATCTGATTAAGTATTAAACACAATATAGCTTCTTACATCACATTTGCAACATAAATTCTAATAAAACTACTAAAAATCTAAGTGAATTTGGAAAAAATTTAACTTCAAAAGAGTATAATGTGAGTGAGTTATATTTCATTGTTATGCACCTAACATATTTTAGGAAATGTGAAGCAAGGTTAGATTTATGTAGTACCCTATATTGTTTACTATTATGTAGCCTATAGTTTTTATTCAATTATAGAGTTATAAATTATTATTATACATACAGCATTTTCTATAATGCCTACCAAAATTTCAATTAAAAATTCAGTAAACCTAATATCTATTCAAATATTATTATTAAATCAAATATGAAAAAATAAACGATTATAATAAGAATTGTATAGCTGCTTAGTTAAACTGAAAAATTTACGTTTTTTGCACTCTGATGATGGCAAAACTCGAGTTGGTCTTGAAAAATCTCATCGCTTGTTTGTTCTTTAGGGGAAGTGACTGTCGAAATTTTACCACCCTTACATTTGCTAGACTGAACTACAGTGGCTAGAGACTGAACCTATTATCAGCGTATCTAGCGGTCGATTCATAAACTACTCCATCCCTGGCAGTTGAGGAAGTGAACAGAACCCGAGTGTGTCAAGTAGTATTTAATTAAAAAGTATATAAGTGTATATCATTGTTTATTGTTAGTAATTAATTGTTTTTAAAATGTCTAAGTTCATTAACTATAAAAAGTAAGTACATTTTATTTATTACAGTATTACCAATTAGTTGTTACGTTAGATGAGAATTAATTATACTTTATCGTTTATCATAACCCGAGAAAAGCTTAGTTTATTCAAGAAGGCGCTAAATTATACAGTGTCGGTTTTTCCTAAATTCTACCGTTCACTTTAGTGGTACAATTTAGACGAACGGTAGTTTGTTTTTCATGTGTCTAACAAAGGCAAAACATACGGCAAATGGTCAGAAGATGACATGCAACAAGCTATCGCTGCCCTACAAAATGGCGATATGGGCATCAATGCTGCATGTCACACTTATGGTGTTTCCAAACCAACTTTGAAAAATCACATGCAAGGAACACATGTTTATGCGAATAAAGGGAAAATATTGTTGGGGCGTCCTCAAAAATTATCCCTTGAATTAGAAAACCAATTAGTTATACATTCTTTGGAATTGGAAAGAATGGTTTTTAGTCTCTCCAGAGATGACCTAAAAAGATTAGCTTTCCAAGTATATGAAGCAAACCATAGGCCTATACCCCATCGATTTAACAAAACCAATAAAATGGCAGGTGACTACTGATATTTTTCGATTTTTGAACGCCACCCAGAATTTAGTCTAACTAAGGAATCCAGAAGGTACAGCCATCGCTAGAGCTACAAAATTTTCAAAACATCGCGTAAATGATTTTTTTTTTTTTATTGACGGAGATTGTTGACAAACATAAGTTCCAAGCAGTAGGCATTATAATGTTGAGCAAACTGCACTATCTGCCGTACTAAAGCCTCGAAAAGTTATAGGACTTAAAAGAAAGTACCAAATTGGATCTCTTACCAGTGCAGAGTGAGGTATACTGACTACTGGAATATTTTGTATGAGCGTTTCTGGATTTTTCCTCCCACCAATGGTTGTTTTCAGATGTCTTCGTTTTAAACCTAAATGGGAAATTTGGGGTTCTCCAGGTACAGAATTTGGTATCAGTGATAATGGTTGAAGTACCACCGAAATATTTTTAAAATTGATTAGGCATTTTGTAAACTATGTAAAACCTACAAAAGAAACGAGCGTGCTCTTAGTTATGGAAGGCCATGCTAGCCACCAAGATTTCAATTCCATCAGTTTTGCAAAAGAAAATCGAGTAATAATACTTCGATTACCAAGTAACACAAGCCATAAACTTCAACCTCTTGACCGATGTTGCTTTGCCCCTCTGAAGTCTAATTTCAACTTGGTAGCTAACAAGTACATCCGTACAAATCAAACCGAAATTACGATGTCACACATCAGCCTATTTGTACGTGAAAATCATTGCAATATAATCTAGGCCGACAGAGCAACGTGTTTTTTGCATGATCCGTCACTCACTTATTTTATCCAATTTGTAAAAGTCAAAATTCGATTTAGAATGTAAACCTGAAACATATATTATTATTATTATGTATATTATTTTGTATTTAGTATTTACCAAAACGGTCCGAATGCCTTTAAAAAAAAAGAAATTTTGTTTATTTTTAACTTGAATACTAGGCTATACAAACTGTTTTCTTACTAATTACAACACTTTTCACACAATAGTTTCTAATCCATATAACGCAATTTGTTGCACTACTGTTACGTAGTTATTGATTGCACTAGTAGAGGTTAGAAGAGTGTTGTAGTGGTTAAAAGCGCTCGTCCACTCCACTTGTCCACTCCACTTGTCCACTCCACTTGTCCACTCCACTCGTCCACTCCACTTGTCCACTCCACTTGTCCACTCCACTTGTCCTCTACAGTTAGAACCTTCAACACAGTTAGGCAAATTCGAACCTAGTTGAGTTTTCTTATGATCTTTATTGATGTAACTGACATAACGAAAATTCCAAACGTAGTTTTAATAAATTATGTAGTTAAGTTTTTTTCAAAGAATATTTTACAGTAATTTTATAAACATACATTTTAGTCCCAATTTTTAAACTGTATTTACATACCTTCTTGTTTTGCTCCCATACACGATGAATGAACGATAGCAGAACAATGTAAGTGCTAATACAATAATTATTATTATAAAACATAATAATATATATTATGCTGTTAAGATAACAGAAGTACATATTATCTTGTACTGAACTGGCTTCAAGACTCTACACCAAATTGTAATAAACTCTAGTTTCTGCGAGTAATAAACTAACTAGTCAATTATATCTATTAAAATAATCTAAAAATGCATTTTAAATTGTATAATATATAATAATGTATTGTGTTCAGCTTAGGTAAATGAATCATTTAAACATTATTTCGTATTCAAAAATATATTTAGTAAAGTAAACACGTAATGTAATATTTATTGAAATTGAATTTATGCTGTTGAAGTACTATTAAGGCGATATGTTCTGTTAATGTAGTAGAATGCGTGTTTTCACTTTCAGTGTAAAAGTAAGTTTAATATAAACGCATCCTGTTCTATTTTGTGTACGTTTAGCATAAAATATGTAATTACGCCACTGGGCTGTTTAACCACTACCTGAGCACATTTAGATCATAGAAAGAGGCTCATGTGCACTGCGGAATCGCTATTCGTATGCGAGGAGTTTTAAAACCAAAGCGAGATGTCAATAAAAATAACATTTATGATTGACATAATGCTAAAGGGCGATTAGAATGGTAACAAGTAGAGCTGCCCAAAGTTTTACATAAATTTAAAACAAATTAATAAAATATATTAAATTTGTCTCGTCTGTATATTATGTTAAAATACGTTAGTAAACATTTTACAACTCTTTATTCTTTTAACTTATTTACCCTCTGAACTAATTTACATTTTGACAAAACAAACATTAAAAATTTATGAAAGTACAATTATTTTATGAGAGTATTTTATTTATCTATAGTCATGATTGCTGTGGCTTATTTTTGTATCTTCGAAATGTGAACGTTTTTCCTACAAGAATAGCCTACGCATCCATCGCATTGTTTGGAGTCGCGTGTTAAGGTTGCATGATTGATAGTGCTTTGCAGTGGATTTCTACACAATAATGTACTTTACAGGACGAATAGATCATGTTAGCTGACAGTGATCAATGTCCGCTAAGTGCATTTCCGATTTACTTCAATTACATTAAGTGTTTATTTTACTGGCAGACAATTTCTATGTCATAGAGGTTTTTTAACCTCAAAGCAAATTTGCTGGCTTTGAATTAGGTTTGGTCATTAAAGAACAAGAACATATTCTTATTTATCATGTATGTTACTCATTATATTTTGTCTTTTTTGTAATTTTATTGCGTATTCTAAATATTGCATATATATTATTTAGTTGTCCCAGACTCGTTATACAACCAGTCCCTACTTGTAATGATAGCAGAAAGCAGAATAGTTGAATAATGCATAATAGTACAGTAAAAGTAGACCAAAATAGCGTCACCAAAATAGCGTCGGGTTTGAGGGTGCTAGGGGGTAGAAGGTATAGAAACTGTTTTCTAGGTTTTTTGCAAATATCTCTTAAACCCTTCACTTTAGAGCTTAGTTTGTTCAACAGCTTTTTAAATTACGTTAAATTTTCTACACAAATGATTTTGTACGTTTTTTTTTTTTATCTGCACAGCAAAATGTTCAAGCAAGAATCAAGGTCTTCTTTTACACTGTGCAAAACTTTCCGAATACTTCCGACAAATACCGAAACATCTATAGTCTAAATTCTATATCTTGGACTACAATATAAACCTATGAACACAAAGTGCTGTTTCAAATACTGTATAACAATTAATTGCAATATTTTTTTGGGTTTAACAAAATTATATTTACATAGTCTAGGTGCGTATAATATGACGAATGTGTATTATTAAAAATATTGTCAAATGAACTAAATATTTAAGGATTTGTAGATAGATTCTAAAATATTGTGGCACAGCAGAAATACACTCATATAACATTGAAAATTCATGTTTTTGTATGACATTTTATACAACTAATTAATTTTGAAACATCTTTGCTTAATATTTTACTTGACTTATTGACTTACGTGTCTCATTATCAATTTATTTGTAGGTTTTTGTTGCGCAGTTTCGCTTTATTATTAATTGATAATTGTTACTTTGGCAGCTTTTAGTTTAGTTTAATAGTTCGTATTCCTGGTAACGTTTATATATTTAAATGGTTTTGATCTATGTAGCCTTTGCGCTCCAATGGAATCAGATGATTATGACAATTTCGCCTTAAAAAAACTACTAATATTTTTATTATTGCAAATATTTTAATGCATTTAATTGTTTGCAATATACAAATAAAATAAAACAATTAATTATAAAAATAATAAAAAGAAATTTGTATGAAATATTACATTAAAGACATTCCTTTTACCTTTGAGTGAAGATGTTTGTGGTACTAAAATTAGTACCTACTTTTAGGGCTATTGTTTCCACTTTATGAGATTACTACTTATATGCGTATAGTAATTAAATGAAAGAAAACATCTCTATTAAGCTTGAAGTAATATTATGTAATTAATAATTTGGTAGGTGAAAATATTTGGATTCCACTTACTTACAGGCTTAATTTATTTACTAAATAAATACTACTTATAACTATACATATTTCACATTAGGTTAAATATTTCTCATCGTTCTAAATAATTAAATAAAATTGAACAACATTAATAATTAATTTGACTTACTGTCCATGATGAACTACGCACTCCGCTTCTATGTAAATGTGAAGTTGACTTACCAGTTCAAACGTGTTAGTGTCGGTTTACTAAACCATCAAAGCAACATCTAGCTTAGAGGTGTCACCACAAATACATCGTTAATCAGGACTCCATCACCATTAGCCGTGAGGAAATTTAGAAACAGAATTAATAGTCTCATTGCTTTGTGACAACTTGGGCTCATTAATCTTTTACGTGGAACATATCTGACAAGATCTACACTAAAATACACTAATTACGTTGTATTTTAAAATATATAAGAACAAAAAGTTTACCTAGATTCCTAAAACCAACAAGAAGGACGATTTTATTTAGATAGAATTTAAAGAATACACGAGAGTTTTAATCAAAATAAGTAAAATGCCAATCTAAATTAGTAAAATTGTTTTGTTAATTTAACAGTTAAAGTAAGTAATATTATTATGCAGATAAATATAATCAGAAACTTTGTTTAAATTTATAACCTGTATTACCAAGATAACAAAATCAATGTTTACTTTTAATTTACGAGATAACCATAACCAAAAAATAATTTCTTAAGCAAATGAAACTAAAACATTATCTTTTCTCATAAAATTAGTTTTTATTGTTTACGACTTTTTATATGGTGGAATGGTGACTTATTTATGCTTCAGCTACAGTGATTTTATGTTCCAAATTAAGTCACCGGTATAGTTAATGATATGAAGCAATAAAAATATCATATATTTTGATTGCAGTTTCAAGTTTTATTTAATCTATTAAATATAATATGTCTTATCGTCTCTAATACTCTTGTCTACCGTGTAACGGCTGACGTTTCGCAGTATGCATTAAAACAATGGGCTTTCCTGACCAGGACTCAAAGATTTGATTATTTTGTTATTATTATTTTATTATTTCAAAAACTATGAGGAAGTGTAAATATTTTTATGTTTTAGTGTTAAAGGTAAACTTTGTGTTTAATATACCAAAAGAAAACATAAGTAACTGGAAAAAGCTGAAAAGCTTAAACGGACGTTAAGTATGAATATGATAAGTTGTATAATTTTAAATAATACAACTATGAGTTTGACCTAATTTTAATGCATTTGCAGAATTGGTCTGTCATTAAATTAGCAATTGTCAAATATTAGTTATCTACATATTAAGGTTAAGGGAGGGAAGAACTTGAGTGCCAAACATAGTTAAAAAAAAAAAAAAATTATATAAAAGTGCAACCTCTAAAATCACTTTCCAAAATCTAAGTTTGAAATAAATGTTTACTTTGTTCTGACAAAACTATATTTAATGGAGCACTATTCTAAAATTTTAAAAAGTTCCAGAAGAATAATGATAGATTATAATATCAAATAATCAAATAGTAAATTCATTCTCATCATTTATAGTAAACATCTGTTGTGCACAGCTTTATTCAGTAGCCTACATAAAATTATGATTCAAGTACTTTGAAAATTAAATGACGATTCAAAAGCTTTGTAACCACAGTGACAAACCGGTGAACCGAGGGCTGGATTAATTTGCTATAGGAACTCACACACCCCAATACTACTTGTACATGCATCTATGTTGTCATTAAATAACATCTTTTAACAAAACTAAGTAAATTTAGAATGTAGTGATCTATTTGATGTGGATGATGTAAATTTGCCGAACATCTCATTGACACCAACCACGGATATACAGACATAAAATCAAATTTGGAAATAATACAGAAATGCAGAAAGGGGCCCGTAATGAACGCCAGAGAGGAATACGAAATCTATAAACAACAAAAAACAAACCCTGATATTTTATTGAATGCCAAGTCTCAATTCCAGTCGCACACACTTTTTGATATTCTACAGGAGCTGGACAACAATGCTCAGTGTAATTCGACCGACCAACAGCGCTATCTGAATACGGTAACGTAAGACACTAACATCCGACAGTGCGAGTTTTAACTGAACACGGTAACATGTGCCGAATGTCTTATGCCGCGGTTCAAATGTGTTTTTAATCTATATATGTCTGTAATGTACATTAAGTGTCATGTGTGTTTAAATGTCTTAAATGTTTTTTATTTGTGACAAAGTTCCCACTGTGCGAACAGCTTAAATTTGAAAATGACTGAAAAAATAGTCGAAACGGCCGTCATTAAAGACGACGAAAAATCAGGATTGTTTGACAGATCATAAAGGTAAATATATATATTTATAAACAATCCAGTTAGGCTACCACAAATAAGTATGGAATAAATTAAGTTAAACGAATGAACATTAAAAAAAAATAACTGAATATTTTAGGAAAGAATTTATTATTTTATCTAAATAATAAGTTGTTACTAAAATTTACACATTTTTTAATAAGTACAGTTTTAAACAATTTCTCTGAAACACAATTTAAACTTAGAACTTTCTTGTACTTTTCTGTTTGGATAAAAGTGTAACAACAAGGCTATTTTATATAACTGTGTGCTGCGACATCAAAAATAGTAACTAGGCTAGAAACTACG
>JAGFPH010000302.1:329294-345003 GCA_018207615.1 Philaenus spumarius
GGGGGGGGGAGAGAGAGAATTCGACTTCGTTGTTGTTCACGTCGACGAATTATCTCATTTTTTAAATTATAAATCTATTGGTATCACGTTCCAGATTCCGATATTTCTACTTTATGAAATGAACTAGCTGTTCACCCGTGCTTCGCTACATGGATTTTTTGTTTGTTGCATAACCATGATTTATAATTAATTGTCGTAGTATTCTCTGATTTTCTTTCATCTATTATTATTAAAGTGAATTATAACATTTATATTCAATTACTTTGGTATTTCTTGTTCACTGGTTGCCCGTCAATCGTCTTCGTCATGGTATGCGTGCTAAATAAATTAAATAAATACAAAATTCAGAATGAAGAGGGTCTTTTTTTCAACCGCTAAATCTACAGACTGGTAAATCACAGTCTTAGCTTGATGTATGCTGTGTCTTTAATTGCGAATGTATAGATCGGATTAGTTTAGATTAGGTTACGTCTTAAATATTTTCTTAAAATTAATAAGTTCCAAATTTCAGCTCTCTAGCTTTAAGGAAAGAATACAAATTAGTATAGATTGTTTTTAGGGTTTGTTATTACATTTTCAACCCTTAGCAGCACGTAACGAAATGTACAACTGGTTTAATTTTTATGTGTATCGTGTAAGAAATAAATATACAAAATTTCAGATCTCTAGTTTTAAGGAATGTATGAATATTAATAATTATTGTTTTATGGGTTGTTAACACATTTTCACTCCTCGCAGCACGTAACAAAATGTAAAAGTCATTTATTTTTCATATAAGTTTTGTAAGAAATATATGTAAAAAATTTCAGCTTTAAGGAAAGTAAACAAACAACATATTTTGTTTTAGGGGATGTTTCAACCCTTAAAGATCAAATATTTTAAAATCCTATCTTAAAGCGCCTATAGCGCCTATGAGCAATATGTGAACCAAATATTTCACGTTCATTAGCAGTATTAATTTAATATTTATAGTTATAGGGGTTGTTTCTAAATGTTCACCCCTTAGCAGAACGTGATAAAATGGTAAAACTGGTTTATTTTTTATATGTACCTTCTAAGAAATACATATACAAAATTTCAGCTCTCTTGCTTTAAGGAAAGTATAACAAACAATGTTTATTGTTTTATGGGTTGTTTCAACCCTTAAAGGCCAAATATTTTAAAATTATTTCTTAGTTCGCCTCTAATCCCTATTGAGCAATATGTGTACCAAATTTCACGTTCCTAGGCGGTATTCAATTTATATTTACAGTTTTAGGGGTTGTTACTACATTTTCACCTATTAGCAGAACGTTACAAAATGTAAAACTGGTTTACTTTTTATATCTATAGTGTACAAAATAAACGTAAAACATTTTTGTTTTCTAGCTTTAAGGAAATTATAACATAAAGTATTTATTTTTTTATTGGTTGTTTCAACACTTAAAGACCAAATATTTTAAAATCATTACTTAGTTTGCCTTTAGCTCCTATGAAAAATATGAGTACCTAATTTCACGTTCCTAGGAGATAGGGTTTTTGAGATATATAACAAACAATATTTATTGTTTTAGGGGTTGTTTCAACCCTTACAGACCAAATATCTTAAAATCCATTCTTAGTACGCCTCTTGCCTTTATAACAAATACTTGTACCAAATTTCACGTTTCTAGGAGGTAAAGTTTTTGAGATATATAACAAACAATATTTATTGTTTTAAGGGTTGTTTCAACCCTTGCAGGCCAAATATTTTTAAATGATTTCCTAGTTCGCCTCTTGCCCCTGTGGAAAATATATGTAGTAAATTTCACATTCCTAGGAGGTAAGGTTTTTGAGATATATAACAAACAATATTTATTATTTTAGGGGTTGTTTCAATCCTTACAGGTCAAATATTTTAAAATTCGTTCTTAGTGTGCCTTTAGTGCCTATGAGCAATATGTGTACCAAATTTCAAGTTCAATAAAACAATAAACATTGTTTGTTATACTTTCCTTAAAGCAAGAAAGCTGAAATTTTGTACATGTATTTCTTAAAAGATACATATAAAAAATAAACCAGTTTTACCATTTTATCACGTTCTGCTAAGGGGTGAACATTTAGTAACAACCTCTATAACTATAAATATTAATTGAATACCGCTAAGGAAAGTGAAATACTTGGTTCACATATTGTTCATAGGTGCTTTAGGCGCTCTAAGATAGGATTTTAAAATATTTGACCTTTAAGGGTTGAAAAACAATATATGTTGTTTGTTTACTTTCCTTAAAGCTGAAATTTTTTACATATATTTCTTACAAAACACATATGAAAAATAAATGACTTTTACATTTTGTTACGTGCTGCTAGGAGTGAAAATGTGTTAACAACCACTAAGAACGATAATTATTAATATTCTTAAATTCCTTAAAAATAGAGAGCTGAAATTTTGTACATTTATTTCTTACACGATACAAATAAAAAGTAAACCAGTTGTACATTTCGTTACGTGCTGCTAAGGGTTGAAAATGTAATAACAAACCCTAAAAACAATCAATACTAATTTGTATTCTTTCCTTAAAGCTAGAGAGCTGAAATTTGAAACTTATTAATTTTAAGAAAATATTTAAGACGTAACCTAATCTAAACTAATCCGATCTATACATTCGCAATTAAAGGGACATAACAGCATACATCAAGCTAAGACTGTGATTTACCAGTCTGTAGATTTAGCGGTTGAAAAAAAGACCCTCTTCATTCTGAATTTTGTATTTATTTAATTTATTTAGCACGCATACCATGACGAAGACGATTGACGGGCAACCAGTGAACAATAAATACCAAAGTAATTGAATATAAATGTTATAATTCACTTTAATAATAATAGATGAATGAAAATGAGAGAATACTATGGCAATTAAATATAAATCATGGTGATGCAACAAACAAACTCCCTGTAGCTTAGCACGGGTATTCAGCTAGTTTATATATAAAAGTATACGTTTAAAATATTACATTCAACTAAAAATATTATATTTATATTTATGTCTTTAATTATTCAATGATAATTATATGAATTTATCTGTATAGTTTTCTGTTGTTAGATGCTTGAAGACAAAACAACATTTAATGTAGGTAAAACTTTTATTTCGCTTAAAGGGAGCCTTATTTCAAAGTTATCAAAGTCACTACAATTCCAAAGTAATTATTCAGTTACCCTCTAAGGTACGCTAAAGCCTTAGCTACGTACCACTGATTATCCACTGATTAGATAATCTTACAGCATAATGTTTGTTCTATTTCTACACTCAATTCGTTTGTTGTTTATGTGTTTACTTAGGGTATCGATTGTCAAAATCAATTGTTAATCTTTTACAGTCGATACTTTAGCGGTCGTTATCATGTTTATTAAGAAAGTATACTTTAATAGTCAAATATTAAATTTGATTGGTTTGCATTTTCTTGTGACGAAGTTTACATTTACAGTAGTTACATGCATTAAATACTAGGTATTCAAAAGATAAATATGTGTTTAAACTTATGCACAGTTGGTTTCATGTAGGTAAGGGGTCCCAAATGTTCAAAGTGTACTTGAATCCAAATCTTAAGGTTTGAATCCGGGAGAGGACTAGAAAGAAGGCGGATTTCAGTACCTTAGTGCTTGTGAATAATTTTAAAAATATCGTATTCACTTTAAAATTGTCTTTACATTAAATTTGCAACCAATCAAACAATACTCACTGACATGCATCATAGGATCCAACCCTTCAAAAGCATGCAATTAATCAGATTAGCTCGCTTTATAATTACACATTCCCATTGATGTCAAAATATCATCCCACAGTCAGTGAGCTACAAGATAACACACCATGTCAGTTTTATTCGCATTATAAGTTTTGTCACAAATCGATAGCCGTGTATGTGTTTGTGTATTCAGCCTAACAGTAAACCTAGCTACATGGTATGTCTTGTGATATGTTCTAGTGCAATGTACCGCAGCATATCTGATCAATAAATAGTAAATTGTAGAACAACAAACCAGTAATATTTCAATACTTTGTATTATTTGATCTATTTATTTTACTGCGTATGATATTAATAACTTTAAATTTACCGCATTGCAGTTTTAAAACATTCAAATTTGATTTAAGTAACTCATTCGTTCCAGTTATTGATTAATATCAAGTACGAAATGAATATCGAGGAGCTATTTATGAGCTTCGAGATACATTCGGACTCCCTTTGTCAAATAATTTAAAAAATTTCAAATCTCTCCGTGATTTGGCTGGCATCCCGAGCGCGTTCACAAGCACACACACCCTTGCAGATAGCATTTTTTTTATTTGATGATTTTTAATATATTTAACTTTAAACATTTTATTCGGGCACCCTATTTTAGAAAAATGGATTTCTTCTCTAATATTGTTATACCCCGAAGTCTCAAACTACAATTGGAAACTATGTGTAAATATTTGGCGAGTATAATAACGACTATCTACTTTACAAAGGAAAAATGGTTTGTTCTAAAACATTGCATTGTGAAAATATAAGAAAGCAAAATAAAGAAGAAGTAGTTACGGTAAAAATACTTTTTGTTTGCAACAACTTCTTCTTTGACTTTCTTCTGTTCTATTCATTTAAAACGAAATTGATTCGACTATTTGCATCTATTCCTAGCAAAAGGTTGAGGTGGTGGGTAAACGAAATCAGGGAAATTCATTTATTCATTGCGTACACTTACATTTGTTTAAAAATGTTATTAACTATTTTATACATTTAGGATGTATTTAGAAAACATTAATTTTAGTAACTATTTGACATTTGACCAAACAACTTCAATAAGCTAAAAGATTTACTAAAATACCATTAAACTGTTTAAATTGGAAATATCTAATTATAACTACACATTTCGTATTGAATTTGATAAATTTGATCTTGTCTCACGTTAAGTATATTCTCTCTTACTCTGTTGATTAGTAAAACTAGAATCCTGTTGGAAAATACTTTGTATTAATCAATAATTGTTTATTGAATCTAGGTAAGAGTAAAGTATAAACAATGTATAAATAAATTGCCGGGTATTGTATATTCGTCTCTTCACCCGCATTCTCAAATCAGATACAATTAGTACACCTTTCATTTCACAAGGAAACAATAACGGAGTATCCTTCATCTCACACAAAGAATAGATGTCGGTAAAAGTACTACTCCTAGTAAACAATATGTGTGTTTAGTTTCTCTTTGCCTCCTTTATACTTTTTCACTGAAAAATGTAGTATCAATCTATTTTTACCAGTGCTGAGTCTTTTTAACACGTTCACTGCAAAGGACGCACATGTGAGCTTGACACTGAACATTATGAGAAGCGGCCGACGCACAGAGTATTGCGTGCTTCATACGCCAACCCGCATATTGGGAGAATTTTCAATACACCGAGCATTGCGTGCTTCGCATGACAATTGTAAGCCTATGTGCTATGGACGCACGTGTACGTCCGCTTTATAATCTTAGTGATTATTACGTAGAAATGTTCAAAATTAAAAATAAAGTAATTTCTACTCATTTAGATTATAAATATAAAAAATAAAAGGTCAGCTCCTAGCATAGTAAATGTGTGTAGCAGTGAACGTGTTAACAATCCTAGAAATTTACTATCTTAACTGTATAGTAAAGTTAGCCAAAACAGGAGGAAAAGATTCAGAAGTTTTTAAACTATCATAGTAACTCATTCGAGTGTCTTGTATAACATAGCAGTTCCTGAAGGGGGTGAGTGGGAGTTATTTAAAGTTTGTTTACAATTTTTCTTAAATATTTCGGGAAATATTGAGTTTAGCGAAAAAACTGATCATAAATAAATGAAAAATAGAGTAAATTTTCTTCAAAATAGGTACTATTGATAGTTTCTTAAGGTTTTTAGTTTCGGAGATAGTGTCGGTACGAGTGTCAGCGTAACCAGCAGCAGCGTGTGTTTTTATTGCCGCATCAATCATTTGTTGTGAAAGCAAGCTAACAGAATTGTCTTGTTGTTTTCAAAAACTACTGTTATTTTTCATGGTCATAGTGCTTCTTAACATAGGTGACATATTGCTGGCAAATAGAAGCAAAGTTGACCGAAGTGTATTTATTTTTAAAGAATTAGACCTTCATGTGTAAAACTTTAAACAATGAGAAAAGTTTTCTATATGTATTTTATGTTTGATTAACTTTACAAATAAAGCAAAAAATCTGGGTTTTAAAAATATCCCCAGGGATATCTCCAAAACTATAAAGCATAAAAAAATGAATAGGACATTTTTTGAAGAGAATTTACTCCAGTTTTAATTTTATATATGGTTATTTTTTACTAAACTCAATATTTCCCAGTTATTTAAGAAAACGTGTAAAAATTACCTTTGATGGCTCCCCAACCCCACTCAACCCCCAACTTCAGGAAATTTTAGTATTCTGTACAGGACACTGAAATGAGTAACTATGCCAAGTTTCAAAACTTTGGAATTTTTCCTCCTGTTTTATCTAATTATTTTACAGGACTAAAAACAAAATATACTTTAAGGTGTTTTGTGACCTCAATCCTTTTCTAATACTTTTAATTAATGTAAATACAGTAGATTGTTACTACTCACATCTAGTCCTTAGTGATTATTTTGTTATTTACTGTTTCTATTTTCACTGTACTAGTTAAAGTAGAAGGCTCGATTTTGACTTTCTAAATATTAATAAGGCTTCACATTAGGACAGCATTTCAATAATATATTTAACACTTAAAAACAAATTTTTTTTAATAGTAATATTTTAAACTACATTTTTGATGATACTGACATTTTGATTTATTGGAACAAATTATATTGTAACAAACGAATCATGTACTCATGTATAATAAAATAGTTGTTTTCTAAATAAGTAGTTTAAGACGATACTAATTTCAGAATAATATGAATAATGAATCTATTAAGTATAGTGTAGCAGGAACTTGGAACACTTTACAAGTATTCAGGTTTAATTAGTTTAAAAATGTATTAAGTATAAATAATGTGATAGAGTTTAAACATTTTAATACTTGTTGGTTGTGTAAATACTATGTAGATGAACATAAATACTTATCACAATTACAAAAACTGTACCTTCAAGTCTCAGAAATACTATCGTTTTGGTATGTATAGTGAATTTTTACTTATTATAATAATAAAATATAATAGCCTACTTAATTTCGTACTATGAGGCAAAATATGTCAGTACACATTTTATGCAGGACACAAGTAAATTGACATTTAAAAGGTAAAATACAGTTTAATGTTTATTTATATTTATAAAATGTAGTCTTTAAATTTCTGTTTTTTTAAATGTATTACATTATTTGACACACTATGTTCATCGATTAAACAACTGAAAATAAAAATATAACACCTTTGTTTAATTTGATTAATTATACAACTGGGTAAATGCGCTTACACAATTCAATAAATCCAAACCCTTTTCCGTTCTCTATTTATAAACTGTATTCTTTCAATAGAAATGTCGATTCCCTGATTTTGATCGTTTCCTGCAAACAATAAACTACGCCCTTCCACTGTGTATTGTGCAAATTGATATCTCGTTTTTAATATCGCATAAACAACTGTCAAAATCTGTGGTATTTAACGTGATTTTAATATAAAACAAATAGATTTTAATATAAAATATTTCAACACCAATTGAAAGATCAATATCAATATTATTTATGTAACTATACCGAACATTTAGATCAAATAATTTGATTTATTATAAGTGATAGTGCACGGAAAAATAAAAGCAGAAACTACGGCATGTTTATAAAATGACACTAGAGCAAAATAATCAATGAAAAGAATGTCAACAGTAAAATAATAAGTAAAGTTAATTGTTATAGAACTCTTAAATTAGACATTGATTAAAAAGTATTTATATAACAATAAGAAGGCAAAAAGAGGAGACAACTAGATCGAATGAAATCAAATTTTCCTTAACTATTAAAATATCTATGCTCTTCCCTGATTCGAACTTAACGGAGAACCTTGGAGTCAACCCCTCGTCTAATTGGAAGTTTGTATCGCTAAATATATACAAGAGTATGAACTGCATATAAATTAAGAGTTTTGCAGTAATACTTCTATTTTTATAATAATCACATAATTTCAAGCATTTCTTTATGAGGAAACAAGAAAACTCTGAAAGGTAAATCACTTTTGTCTTCGTGGCTACTAAGGTTTTCCAGAGTTGCACAAACCCACCAACTGTTTTATTTATGTTCTTTATTACTACTACCGAACTCTTATATTTTTCATTTACAAAAATCAATATTACAATTTACTCCTCTCAGCGCCATTTTCCACCAATTCCTATTATATTTTGACAATCAGTAACGGTTAAAACGGTTGTCTACAAAAATACAATCAAATAATTTTCATGTAAAGTAAATGACAACAAAATTTAATACTAAATGTGGCTAGTTTTAATGCATTGAAAATCAACAAACCTTTCTAACGAGGTTAACAACGATTTTGTATGAACCGCACATATATATTTATGCAATATGTTTTTGGAACAGATAATTATAAGTCCAGTTCGTTGTTCTCCGACTTTGTTTGTATTTGTATACATTTTTGGAACGAGAAAAAATAGTTGTACAAGTACTAATTGTGCTTTTAGAAACTCTTTGAAAGTTTGTGTAGACTGTAGACTATAATATACCGCGAATTTAAGTAAAAAGATCGAGTTTGTAAATAATAAGAATGCAAACTGAAGAACAAAGTAAAATAATGTACATACTAGTATTTATTCACGAATTACTTAAATTAAATATCTAAACAAACAACAAATAGGAATCAGTCAAACTATTTAGTTTCACTTAAAAATGTTTATATTTTATTTGTGTTTAGATAAAACCAAATTATATTTCGTATTTCATTGTTTAATTTAAATCATAAACATTAAGACAATTACTATACCACAACTTAAAAAAGTAGGTTATATAGTTCCATTACACTTTCAAAAACCAAATCTTGAATACGATCAAGTAGTTTATATCAAAAAAATTATTAACACTTAATAAAATAGAGTTTGTATAAACTTTTTTACTGTCATGCGTCACCTTTCAAACCATAAAAAAGAAGTTTAAATTAGTAACAAAATGTCTCTTGTTTTTAATATTAGGCTAAATGTTTAAACTTTTTCATGAAAGTTGTAGAAGATTTCTTTTCCAGAACTAGAAGAAAGTTCACACAGAGTAAAGCTACATCTCGGATTTTATAAGTTCATAGAAGTAGGTGTTTACAATTAAATAAATACGATTAAAAGAAGCACAGAGTTCATCAAGTGGATTTAGTATGACAATTGTATGCTTAGAAATATAAAATAAAATATATTCTGACCGATTTAGGTGTTATTTAAAAACATTTGACTGAAGTATTTACATTATAAAATTAAATTAAATATATCAAACGTATTTTATTTTATGAAAATATAGTTTATAAAATAGCTTCCACTCTTCCACCACAAATTAGATTTAGTTAAATTGCATAAAAGTTGGGTCACAGCTCGGCAAAACTCGTTACGTTATTATTGCAGGAGACTTTGCTTTAACTGAGTTCGCTTGTTGGTAGAACGAAATAAAAAAATTAATGTTGTAAATGGAGTAAGGAAATCTTGTTTTAGAGCTTATAAATGAAATGCTTCTTTGGGAAATACCGAAGCCGAGAAAATGTATCTGGAAAGGCCATGTACCTATTGCAGTTAAACAATGTTTCCACCACCTCATATATCATTATTTATTTAAATTAATGTATGAAATTTATAAGCTAATTAACACAAATTTAGAAATTTTTTTATTTGATATTGTAGATACGACTTAATTTATTATCTTTCGAAATTTGTTTTCTAAGTTGAATCACTAAGATCAGATATTACCTATTATCTAGCCAGATATTCACTATGGTCATTGATTTTTAAACTTTTGGTCGAAAAATAAACACCTGACATAAACACCTAAGTCAAATTAAACAAGTGCTAAAGTATGTCAAAACCAATTTAACATACATCTTAAACCGAAATATGATAAAATCATAAAATAATTTATTATTCCTGCGTTACACTGGAAACGGTAACTTTCCTTTCCCATGTGTTTTATGATTTCAATTAATATTATTTATACACACAATTTATCTGTTATAAAATGGATAGTAAAAGAAGAGACCCTGTAAAGCGGGATGAAAATATTCTCCTACATTCATTCTTTGGGAAAAGGGTATGATATGTAGTAAGCCTCCCATAAATTGGAAATATTATTCAATTTCTCTCTTTTTGTAACGCATAAATAAAGGAAATGTAATATTTCCATTTTATAGAGTACATTTATGGTTAATTACAGTTACATCGAATTGTCACAAAATTTACTAATCTAAAGTGAAATATTTAAATAGCAATTCAAGGTTAAAAGTTAATACAAAATGTTGTTCTCGTCAAAAAATGTTTCAGTATCAGTTTATGGGCTTACATAACTTACATGCAACAAAAAATTTAAGGCTTCAAACTCCTTTTAATGTAGGTTTTAATAAATGTTGTTACTATTACAATTCATTTTTTTATGACGATACTTCCAAACAATCCTTATCGCCATAGAAATGAGATTCAATAGTAATTATTAACAATCCAGTAAAGCTACAAGAATAAATATAAAATAAATGTAATTTCTCTTCTTAAGTATTAAAATATTTCATGTAGGTAAACTAATGCAAACATTATTATATTGTTGAAACTAAATCAGAAACAGCTTGCGAGCGTCGACACCTGCTTCTATAACAGGCCTAGCATTTGGTATGGGTGAGTTACTTTAATTTTTATTTTCGACGCAGGTGTTTATTTTAATATTTGTTACCAAAAATGAAAGGTCTCATAAAAAAGTGTTTTACGCAACGTAAAATAAAAATAAATATTACAAATTATTTCCAATAATATAAACCGTTTTATGATTATTCAAATAGAAGTAAAGCATAAATCTATTTGTGGTTTAGAAGAATAAGTAAAACTCGCAACATAATGAGAAATACTATCAGGTAATTAATACATATCTATTATGTTCACTAACCATTGTGTAAAATATTTTACGTCTTGTTTACGAAAGCTTCTCAAAACATTTTACAGATCTCTTAATCTATCTAAAACATTGATAGTAAATCTTTTTTCCTTTAACATGAAATTCCAGGAAATTGTTTGAACTAATTAGTAGTATAATTAAACTAATATAATTTTTATATTTAATGTTCCCGTGAATATATTCTTTAAACAATATTTTTATGAAACCACTGCTTGCATTAAATGACAACTAGTGCTCACACCTTAGAATTTTGTATTTATAAACAGAATGAATTTGCTATGAGAAACCACAACAATAATAACCTAAAAATCACAGATTTTAGTTTAATAATTTGTAAACAGTTCTCTAAGCCAAATATGGATATTTCATTTAATATTTAAGTATTAGATAGGTCAACAATTGCAGGCCTAAACTATTTATCCTTTATTGTCATTTTTAACTATCCTACATGTGTACAGCTTAATTCATCGATCTAAATTAACTAATGTTTTAGGTAAAGGTAAAATTAGATAAATTGTCAACTCAGCAAACGTTATAGATCATTTATTTTGTACACTACTTTACGAAAATTGAATTTAGTTGCATCTTAGGTTAGGTTATAGGTTAAAAAATATTAGCTGGGATTACAATGGAAGTAACAGCAACTGTAAATAAATGTGAATATAACGTAATGATGTTATGATTGTGTGTTAAATTTTGTTATTACTAAAATTAAATTTTCTAAGAAACAAAAAAGCCTGAGTTACTCTGATAACTATACTATTCACCAGTGAAAGGTTTCTACAAATAGGTTCAATTATTTCTGAGTTAACTGGAACATCAGCACAAATAAATAAATATACAAAAACAGTTGACCTCATTATTAAATTATATATACAACAATTATTTAAATTTTGTTTCTTATTTGTACCACTATCAGGAAATAATATAATTCAAGTAGGTTAGAATATTGAATAACTTATCAAAATGTCTGATATTAAATATTATTTATGAAACCATAATAAGGTATTTTACATTTCATTGAAATGTTAAAAATCAAACTGTGGAAAAGTTACAACAGTTCAAACAATGTATGTAAATATCGATTCAAATAAGGAAATACTGTAGCCTTAAAGTTGTTAGGACATTAAACATTTTAAAGTGTTATTTTTACTGTATTATGTTTACAACTTTGTACATTACAATTTTTGTTTCATTAATTAAATTACGAAATTGTTATTATTTTAATTACATCTTAACATCGGCTTCTTAAAATCGATTTCTTAGTGGGCGTACAACTTATTCCTTGGTTTGCTATACTTAAGAAAAACTAGCACTAGTATCGCTTCACGAATTCAAAACTTTTATTTTGTCATACTATTTACTAATGTGCACTAACAAAAATACTTCATTTCATAGCAAAGTCTACATTTTCCACTTTGGGCCTTTTGCTTCACGAAAAAAGGGCGGAAATGTTCTTGTATACAGTCCAGAATTGCATTCAGATTATTATTTTTGCTCGTTGGAAAGCGTCCTTAACATAAATAAGATTAAGTTATATTTTTATATTCAATTAAATACAAATTTTTACAAAGTAATTCTTCCGTATTTTATTCATTTAGATTTTGAATGAGAGTGAATTTTCGTGTGACTGGAGGACTAAACATTGTTCAGCTTGAATGTAAAACATTACTTTATTTATCCGACAATTGCTTAATTTGCATATTTCAATAAAAGTTTAATTTATTATTTGTAGAAAGCTAACAAAACCATAAAATCAACGTTCCTGTTGTTGTTATAGACAGAATTAAACCTATAAATATAGTACGCGTAAACAATGAGATTTATTGAGTTGGGTAATAGCGCATTCACACTCATATCTAAGCTTTATTTAAAACAGTAAATCAGACAATAAGTGTTATTTTATATTTTTTCACTTGTTTATTCCATTTGTATTACATGACAGTTAAAATAAAACCTCTGACATACAAAATTTTTGCTTATAAAATATACGTATATATTTAATTAAAACATGTTTTTAACATTAGAATGTTAAACAGGATTTATTTTTTAAACAGAAACAACTGTATTAATTCTTCTATAAACGGTATTGCAGTGTCAGAGTGTTAGTATAGAGCGATTATATTACAAAATAGGCACTTTCTTGAGCTTTAGTTCCAACGAGCCGGTACACTTTTAAGGACGTTTACATAAATTAATTATTAAATGTTTTCATCGTACTCCCTCAAATAGATGCATAGTTAAAATCCTAAAGTATGAATAAAACTAATATAGTAAAGCACTACATCGAATGCGCAAATATTCATAATTATTAAGACAAACCATTGCTCGGACGAAATAAATACATATGACCTTTTTTGTTAAAAAATACCTCCCCTACACGGTGGTATTTGTTATTTTCCTCTATCTTCATCCCAGCTCGAAATATTAAGGATAATCGAAAAAAAATGATAATCGATTTTTTTTTCGATTTTGGGAAATCGATAGACTGGTAAACTTTTTTTTATGTTAATCTACATACTTTAATGTACTTATAAAAAAAATTCAGCCGTATTGCA
This sequence comes from Philaenus spumarius, assembly GCA_018207615.1. NCBI lineage: Eukaryota > Metazoa > Arthropoda > Insecta > Hemiptera > Aphrophoridae > Philaenus > Philaenus spumarius. The sequence goes on from JAGFPH010000302.1 coordinate 342,918, forward strand.
AATTACTGGTACTTTTGGTCTAAATTGACCTTTACCGACTGGCCTATATATGGTGGACAACAGCTTATTAATGAATAACTTCATTACTTTCTCAATAATCATTAACTTACTAGGACATTTTGTCAGTTTAATTAAAACACAACATAATAGCTTTACAAGCAGCAAGGTTTCCCACAGGTTAATTGGCAATACTCTCACAGCTTTATAAGTTGTCGAAGATGAAAGGAAAGTTAGTTTCATTAAGTACTTGACAAGGGATTTAAACCTGTTCTAGATTAACTAACCTTTATTCCAAACTTTCCCTCTACTTCTAACTTTAACCATTAGGGTATGAGTGTATCTCTCGACTACAAAAAATAAACAATAAAATAATATCGACCATTTATTACTCGATTAGTATTAACAGAAACCAAAGTTGGCCCAAATTAATGAAAATGTACTATGCTTAGCCACTACTTTATTTCGAACGAATAAAAAGCAGGAGCTAAATCTTTTCTTCTAGCAAATTCTACCATCTGTATGATATTCTCATAAGTTCAAAGATATGCTTAAGCTAGTTAAAGATTTGATTTCTTTGCAATTTATAAACTTTACCTTTTTTTGCAATGTTGTTAAGCTATGTACTTTTAATTTAGTCTTACTTGAAGGTACGATAAAATCACCCATTACGAAGACGTGATATTGAGCTATGGAAACTTATGAACGTTCGGAGAAAACGATTAATTGGATAGAAAATATGTTTTTGGATAATAATTTGAATACACAAGTGTATCTTGTTCAATGTATAATAACTTTTAGTTGTTAAGTGACTACATTTTATGGACCGCAGTACAAATTTAAAATAATAAAATTTGGTGCTTCCAGGGGATCTGTTTTAGGAGCAATTTTAAGAAGGTCTGTAATATACATTAAGGAAAGGGTAATTTTAAGGTTCTCTTTCGGCTTTTCTCATGACACCTGTCTTTGCCTACATAAAACAATGTCGGAAGCAAATAAGAGAGCATTTACTTCAGATTTGTGTGCACTTTGCTACTGGTTTACAAAACTCAAAATGTTGCTCAGTCCTGAAAAGACTAATTATGTTAATTTTAAATTAAGAGGTTAAGTGAACTTTGAAGGTCCAATTAAATATAAATGTTTGTACTGTACAGGTTTCCAATCTTGTTGTGATACTGCATGTGTTGTACAACAATCTAGTTCCGTAAAATATCTAGATTGATTTAAACTAAACAGAACAACTCATACTTCACACCCAAAGAGTAAATTCAATATTATTCTTAGATTTTTTTCTTTTAGATCTTTGTCCTCACAGTATTATACGGCATATGCATGTTGTTTATTTCACAGTATAATGGAATGCGCAATTTCTTTGTGGGTGGTACTTGTCAAATGAATGTAAGAACAGTTGCTATAACTCAAAAACAAATTGTCAGAGTTATAAAAAAATCAAAGAATAAAAATTCCCTCCCTCTTTTTGTGGAACTCGGGATATTGCCAGTAGAATATATGTATATTTATAAAGTAATGCACTTTTTAGGTGTTTTATATAAGAACTAATAACTCCAAATCTGGTTAATGATTATAAATTAAAATTTTGAAATTCGTTACAGTTAAAGATTACAAAGAAAAACAGTATTTTTGTCACTACAACTTTTGAGTTTATCGCACACAAAACATTTATTTATTCAGTTAAATAATTATATTAAAAACTGTTTCAACAAATAGTTTTCTACAAAAGTTGCTTAAATTGCCAGAGGTTGATTTATTATTTTGAAATATGCAATAGTTTCCCATCGTTTGAAATATTTATTACATTTCTAGCCACAGTATATACATATTATAATTTTAAATCTTCACAAATATTGTGGATTATAAATATGTATAAGGTTCACTCGAATTGGTATTTCTATTTTATCATTTTTTTTTTAATAACGTCAATCCTCTACACAGGTCTAGTCTTTTGTTGTTTCCTTTTATTTATGATTTTTGTTTGTAAATGATGAAGTTTACGTATATGTTTTTGTGTGTTAGTACGGCTTGCATTATATTATGTGTATGCATAATTCAGTGTGTTTTGTAATTTAAA
>JAGFPH010000302.1:383369-395471 GCA_018207615.1 Philaenus spumarius
CGCGACCCACGCGTGCTCTTCTCAAGACGTCTCACGAAAAAGTGTTTGAGTTTTTATTTTCTGTCTGAGAATTTCCTTTTGCACTTTACAGTTTCCTTGGTATTGACACACTGTCCGCCGATTCATTAAGTAAGCTGTGTTTTTGCTTGAGGTGTGGAACTTGTGATTTCTATGGTTTTTGGTTTATTCTGTGATAATAATTTCCCGAAATTGGTTGCATATACTGGTGTTTTTTTACATTTTACTTTTTCCTACTCTAACTTTAATTTTTATATACTTTAAAACTTTTATTTTATTTTTTAACTTGACTTTAAGGTGTGAAATCTCTTTCCCTTTCTTTCAAATAATATTAAAATTTTGTATTTCGTTTTACTATAAAACTTTCCATACTCTATTACATGTTCTACTGTAACTTTAATAAACATTATTTTTTCAATACTTTAATGACGCCTGAACTTCGTCATTTTATTTATTTTCTAAAATATTCAACATTCTTTAACAACTCATTTAACATTTATTTTAGGTTAAATCTAATGGTTAACTTGGATTTGTAGTGTATAGCCATTCGACGTGGCTTCCTAGCTTAATACTGTCTTATCTGAATCGTTGCAGTAACTCAGATAGATTCAGAGATGTAGACATTTTTTATTAGCATAATTTCTTGTATGAAGTTATTCGAGGTACTCTCTCTATAGGGTAATTTTTGTAAGTGTATGACCTATTCGAAGTGACGCCGTTAACGGGATATTCTTGTATTTGAATTGTTGTTGTTGTATTGGTGTCCGAGATAAAGTATTTGAAATTTTATAATGTAGGCAATATAAGATAATGGCCGTTAAAATACATCAATATATTATTCAATAAAATATTGGAAAGGTTTCGAAAAATGTCCATCAAAGAATATCTATTTATTATTGTTGAATTACAACATGTAATTTTATGTTACCAGACAATCATCAGAGTAGTAGAATTAGTGGTATGATTGGCGACATACTGAGATTTTATTCTCATGTCTCACTTTAGTTAAAAGTGGAGACATTTTAGTTTCATACTTTTAAGGTGCATGTATTCACTTTTACAATTAACAGTATTAAAAAATTCTTTCAAAAACTTTAAGGAATAATTATTATATTATTAATTATGTCCTGCTATTAAAAATGGCCAAGAATGTATGAAAGGAAAAAAATAGTGTTCACCATAAAGTAAATACTGTTAAACTCCTTCAATCGTTTGTTTTGTGTGTCCATATTTAAATTTTTTCATGAACGCAAAACACACGGTTGTCTTTAAAAGTTAACAGCCTCGCCCCAGTTGCTTATCGCCGACACGTCAACACTGACAGAGCGATAAACAAGGGATTACTTAAGTAAATATAAAACTGTAGTTTGTTATAATATATAGAAAATATGAAACGTAATAAACGTATGTGGGAGTGCTCAATGCCTACTTAGAAACAATTACTCAATACAATAGACTTTTGAATACCAAAATTACGTTTTGATTAAATAGTTTTTAAATACGTAATTTTCTACAAATTATTTAAATTAACGAAATTTTAGAAAACTGAAACATTTGTTTCAAAGCAAGAGAAATGAGATATTTCTACAAATTGGATAGAACTTGTTAATTTCATAAATACGTTTCCAAGTTCTAAAACAAGATGCCGTGACTTCATTTACAAAACAAAACTTTGTCAGATTTTGATTTCGTCCCGCTAACAAGCAAACTCCTGCAACAATAACGTAATGAGATTTGAAGATCTGCAACCTCTCCACTTGTATGCAATCTAATTTTAAGCAAGTTTTTGGAGGTAACGTTCGAGGAGCTAAAAAGTTCGTAAGTTTACCGATTTTAATATAAAAATATGGTTGCTTTGAGAAATTAGATTTTATGTTGTCGATAGTAGTGTAACATTTCTTTAAATAACTTTTCAATCAGTCGAAAACGGAATTGAAGTGAAACTTTTTAAATAATTAAAATTACAAAGGTAAAAGTTCTTAACTTGTTTTAGATTTGTAAGGACGCGAATAGATAGGCTAAACTCCTGTTTCGTTTATCTTACACCATTTTCAAACCATTCGTCTGTGCACTGATATTATCTCAGATACTACTTTGCACATACATCCTTATGTTTGTTGAAGTAAAATCTACAATAATACCTATAACTAAGATATTATAATATTAAATCAGTTATACTGTGTGTTAATTATTACAATGTATACTTAAATTTAAATTTATGAGAATAATTTTATTAATATGACATATTTTGTATATTATAAAACCTGAAAGTACTATTAATATAAACTACTATCTCGTGCAGAGACTTTGTCTTTGAAATTGTACCCAAATTGCACAACATACTTCTTAAATTAGTAACTGTGTTAGATGTAGGATTTAATTTAACTGAGACTGACATAAAAGAAATTGTATTTGTTTTCAAACACAAATAAAACAGATCACTTACAGTACATAAAATACAATTTATTGTGAAAAAAATGAGTAAGCAACTGATATTTTGTAAGGCCCTACGCTTTTGTCTTTTAAATTGCCATTGGATGTGAGCGTTGTAAAAAAATCGTGGGCAATAGTTTAGAAAATTATTACTTTTAAACAAATTCAGAGTACAATTTAAATTAAAAAGGCAAACGTATATTACATTTTATTGTTGTTTATTACATCTCCAGAAATGAGTGTTTCAAAAAAGGGGACATTATTCCTACATATTCTCAATTTCTCTAAAATAATTAGAAAAAATGTTAATTTAGTTACTTTTTATTTTTCAATAATACAGATTTTAACAAATTCGATAACTATGACTAACAAATGCAGTGAAAGTCTAGGATATATACAAACCAATGTATTTATTTTAAGTATTTTTTATCCACCGGAATTGAGTTTTCAATAATAATCCAACAATCTTAACTAATGCTATGTTTTTACTAAAGTTTTATATTTTTCCTAAAATGTTCAAAGATATTTCATTGCATGTAAGTATTTGATCTACAGTATAAAACGGGCATACCAAATGTAACGGTTAGCTTAAGCAGTTCCGGAGAAACCAAAATAGCTTTTCCAGAGAGACCTTTCACTTTACTACTATTTTGGAGTAACTACAAATTTATAAACCTTAGGTTTGTTAATTTAGGACCTAATCAATAAGTTTGTTTGGTTAGTTAAACATGTTAAAACATATATTATTGTATAATGAACAACAAACAAAAGCAATTTTTCTTCAAAAAGTTGTGTACAATTTAAGAAATGGAAATATACTATTCTAACATTGTGTACAAACATCCACACTTTAAAATTGACGTATTTCTATAAAGTAGGCTACACACAAGAACGTTCTGTCAGCTAAGATCGACAGCAGTCGTTAAATTGAAACCGAACTGTACTTGGACAACGATTAGCTTTTATTTCCTGACGTTAGTTTAATTCAAGCCAATATTTAACACTTACCAGATGACATTTTTATTTATTCTAGCGTAGGTTGTGTGCGTTTAGTTATTAAAGTTAAAATAACGAATATCTTGTTGGAAAATTATATTTGACGAATTATTTGAAATTAGGAACATCTGAGGAATACACTAATAGTAATACGTTACATTAATCGTATACGATTTGTTCATGATTATATATAATTTTCAAATGTTAGAATTTTAATTTCGGTAATGTGAAGACTTGGAAAACAGTTTTTAAGGGACCAAAATAAATTTTAAAAATGTAGTGTTTATTCAAAATTTTATATTGTCTCACTATAATTCATTTCATATCCGTTCTAAAATTGAGACTTAAAAAAACTGAATTAAAAATCGTAGCTTAATTTAAAATTGTAATCTAGCGAAAAGTTAATATGAAATCATATGTGAGTCTCTGGACAAAATAAATGACACAAGTTCTCCAATTTAAAAAAAATATTTGTTTGTTTTTAAATAGTGTTTGAAAAGGCGAGTATAATTATTACTAAAATGTAGAATGTTTTAATTATTTTGACAATTTATTAAATTTAGTTATAACCAGATTATATCAAACTGTATGTTATTTATAATTTACAATACATCTTGTCTTAATTTACATCACTATAACTAAACAACAAATCGTTATTCATTTAGCCCTGCACAAAATGTTTAATGTTGTATTTACTAAATTAACTTCTATTATTTTTTTATATTTCTATCTAAAGCAGTTTTTGAAATAGTAATCTGTTTTCATACTTGTTAACATGATTTCTGTACGTACATGAAATTACGATAGTTTAATGTCTCGGCCACTAACCTATAACTCCTTTTTGATTGTTGCAACGTAGCTTGGATCAAACTCAACTGTGGATGGAAAGATAGCGAATAAAAGTCAATGAAACTAAAAGACTAAGAAAAAAATCTTTACTAAACGAAAACAAATCGGGCTTAAATTTATGTATGATTAGACTAGTATGATTAATGGACTAATTAGACATAAATGTAAACCTCGGTCGATAACAACCTTATATTGTACAAGATAATTTTGAACCCAATAAGGACATATTATGTGGTTTAACTGTGGGGCGCTGCTGCCAAAACAAGTGTTGAAATATTACAATGCTTCCAGTCAAAAGACTCACGTGTAGTCCTATATGCTATTAAAATTATATATAATATACGAGATTATACACCAAGAACTTAAAATCCCTACGATTGTAAATTATTTTATAGGTATTATCTTGACAACGCTTCACTATGAAATGTAAAATATAAGTTATTTTAACATACAAACCCCGAACAAATATATTATTAGGCTACATATGGTGAAGATTTCTACCTCAAATTACATTAAACTGCTATTACATTAATTTAATGTATGTCAGTAAATTATTCTGAAAAAGAAAACATTTTAAATTCTTTCTTTAATAAACGATTTCGTAGAATACTGTTTTGTTAGAATATTGTAGATGTTATAATTGATATGACTTCTTCGTGTTCCATTTATACGATCAAATTGAATTCACTATCTTCCAGTGAGCGTCATTAATTCATGATTTGTTAACTCATGATATCACGCTGAGAATTATCATATATATAACGCTGAGTTATGATATATAACTTACTCAGAGAACAATACTGTTCGTTGCCTGATTTATGTTTCCTGAAGGCATTTAGTTCTACAACATTGTTGGTGTGTGTAGACTTTATAGAATGTGATTCCTACAATGTTCAAATAGGGTATATATACATATATATTTGTTTTTAAATAATTACATAAGCACTAATGTTATATGCTTACAATTTGTTGTATAACACTACTTAAATTATATTTAAAACAACCAAATTTATTTTTAAAGCTATTTTAACTAAGAAGATAAATATAACTTTTACCGTATTACAAAAGAATACATTTCAGTATAGCTGTTAGTTGTTGCATACAGAAGGATTGATTTGTAGATTTTAGTCAGTTTTGTATTTAAACGTCTTCTGCTATCGTACTAGGTCACACAATTTTACAGAACGTTGGTAAAACAACTTATTCTTGTTCGTCTTCTTTTATTAATGATATTATAAAATGTGTCATTATAAAGCTTAGATTTAGCAATGTATAAGTTGTCATTAACTTGTAAATTGCACTAAATATTGCAAATCAAAATTAGTCTTGAGTTTTGACGTACGCCGCAGCGGTTAATGTAGGGGTCTTTATTTAATTAATTGTTAAACTTGTGTTTTTAATTCAGTTTAAATAAGCTCCATGAGAATTTATTCATTATATGGAATGTAGTTATCCTGTCTTATTAGTTTACAATAACTTTCAATTGACGTTTCAAATTGACGTTTTTATTTCTATTAACACTAAAAAATTTCATTTCTTCCTCCATTCCATTTTAAAAGTAATATTTAAAAATTATAATAATAAATAAGCAGAGACAATTTTAATACCATAAGTATCCAGAATAGATGTATTTATAACCTGCACATGTCTTAAAAGAATTTTAATAAACAATGTAGATAAAAGGCTTGATCTCTTTACCTCTACAAACATTAGGACAATGGTAATGCACCACCATAAGTAATGACACACCTTACGCTTTGTTAGGTTTAACAATTAAGATCTTGACACATAAGATTAATTAAGCAGAGGAGAAGGGAAACGTCTTCGCTCCATTTCGTGTTTCTTATACTCTATATATACTGAAAGGCTTAAAATATAGAATGAACTTTTATGAATTGTCACTCATGAATCAGGTTAGTTACAAGGTTTTATATTTAAATTTAAAACAAGTACAGGTTACGTTTATTATTATTAATCTTAAACACATAGGTACAATATATCTTATCTATTCTATACTTGTAATAATATTTTGTGAAGTAATACAACTGTAGGAAAATTCTTTGAGTGGGTTTTTTTACATTTAAAAACGTAAGAAAAAAGGGGAACCACCATGCTATATTTAAATCCACATACAAAAAGATCGAAACCTAAACTCTGTAACACAAATTCTGTAATCCACAAAAAATTCCAACTTTTTATAGTACAGAAATAAATCAAAAGGTTATTAAAACTGGTAGACACAAACTCAATAAAATAAATGTATGTAATATATATAACAAATTTTACCTTGTATCCGTCGTGTGACTTCGTTTAGCGTACGTTTATGAAGCGTTTCAAAACATATGTTTCATCATCAGATAATAAAAGTTACATTACATACAACACAAAAACACGCAACTAACAACACAACTATGACATATAATTTGGGAAGACGTCTACTTAGAGTCACGGTCGAACGACTACTGACTGAATTCAATGTTTAGTTGTTGGATTGAAACAGTAACTGGTCGTTAAGCAATTTGTTTGTAGTTGTGTTTAAAGGCTTTATATATCTCATATTCTTTTAAAGAATTCATGTATCTACCCTTCACGCAAAAATGGATAGGTTCAAAATTGGTATTAAAATAGGTGAATTGGTGTCTATTAAATGGCGAGCGTAATTCGATTTGTTTCCGTCTATGTTTTTCTTTGGTATATGTTCCTTAAACCGTTTTAAGAACGGCCTCCCAGTTTGGCCTATATAAAATGTATCACAATTATCGCAATTGATCCTTATATCCCAGTTTTTTCCTCCACCGGTCTAAGAATTTTGCGGCGGAGAATTTTCTGTATATTGTTGTTGGTGCGGAAAGCCACAGTTATGTCGAGTTTGCGGAGAGTGTCCTAAGATGTTTGGCAGCATTAAATTGTCAATAAGTTTAGTAAAATATATTTACGACTGGTTTAGTAAAATGTGTGTTTGGATCTTATCCAATACTAGCTGACCCGTACGGCGTTGCCCGTGGTGGTTGGTATTTTCAGTATTTTTAACGTAATTGTATTCTTTTTAAGAGTTCAGTCTGTGAGTGGTATTTGCCTTTTATATATATAGATCTTAAATAGTAAAAGCACTATTGTCATAATAATAAAAGATCTGAAATTATGATTTTAGTAACTTTGATCCCCTCAAACCAATCCTAAAATTTTGAAATTTTTCATACCCTTTCTTAGTGAGCGCCTATGGCCCTAGAGGAAGCTACATACCAAATTGCATTGCAATCAGTTCGGTAATTTTGGAGAAATCATGATTTAATAACTTTGATCCCCAAAACCCCCCTAATATTTCGATTTTTTTCAAACCCTTTCTTAGTAATCACCTGTGGCCCTAGAGGAAGCTACATACAAAATTTCATTCCAATCCGTTCAGTAGTTTTGAAGAAATTTTTTTTTAATAATTTTGATCCCCCCAAACCCCCCTAAAATTTCGAATTTTTTCAAACCCTTTCTTAGTGAGCACTTATGGCCCTAGAGGAAACTACATACCAAATTTAATTTCAATCCGTTCAGTAGTTTTTGAGAAATCGTGATGAGTGAGTCAGTGGTATTTCGCTTATATATATATATAGATAATTAATATGTTTCAAGATTTTACAAAGTGATTAGTTTGAAATCTCACAAACGTAATAAATGCTCACTTTTCATAACATTAACACAATCAAAAGATAATAATTTGTTTTATTTAAAACATAAACATAAAGTACATTAAATATGTCTGCTTCATTCTATTTTGGATGTCCTGTAGGTGCTTTTAGGATTAAGAATACAAATTGCATGAAATAATAATCAAACATTTTCTTTTGTAATTTGAAAATTTCAGTTTTTAAGTGAAACGGGTATCAATTTCATCATTTAGCAAAATTTTGAAGGGTGACACTTTAACATCTTAACTTTATACATGCATTTTAATGTGAACATGTATCATATGGATAATTATACAGAATACATTTAGGTATATTATTTTAATACGAGTTTGTTACTAGTATAAAATGTACAGTATATTAAATTTATAAACTACATCTCCTGATATATATCATAAATTGCAAAGGTAGTTTTAAATATAAATAAAACCAATTAGGCTACATTTTTCAAAAGATGTATATAGTATCAATTTCCATAACAGATCATTACAATCCTACATTATATAAAACTAAAACTGATTTCAAAAATATAAATAACATCAATATTCTCATGAATATCATAACAAAATATTAACATGTTGCTGAGGAACATTTGTTAGACATTACTTCAGAATTAAAACCATAATTAATTTAACAAACAATCTATCCTAATCCATCCTATTCAGTCGATAGTAAAATACCGTAGATCATCTGCATACCAATCAACCAATCGTCGCGGTCCAGTCGACTACAACGCTGTAGCGTTACAGAGCGTTCCTCATCCCTTAAAACCTGCGTGCCCAGTAGCGTGTGAACCTTAGCATGTTATATTGTTGTAAATTAGTTGTTGTACCGTTTGCAATGAAGACTACACGTAAACAGGTTGTTCTCAGTGTTTCCAATAAATTCAAAATAATATTCCAGTTAACTTATAGTGCTAGTGGATATGCTAGCTCGGAATATGGAGTTGGGATTGCAATAATATGAGACATTGCAGAAAACCAGGATTTAGACACTGCAGTTTTCTCATGGTCTTTGCCGGTATGCCGGTACGTAGCCAAGGAAAATCAATAACTTGTCATTTGAATTTTGAAAAATCTCTTAAAATTACCAAAAGACTCGAGAATATCGCTGATTTTAAAGCGACTATCGCCTTCATCGTCAGTTTTAAATCTATGGATGGAATTAAAGAATTAGACATCCAAGGTGAAACGGTCGGCTGATACTGAAGAGCTAAACATACAAAAACATTTCTTTTGAAAACATGATTTATAAGAAACCATGGTTATAAGCAATGATTTATGTTAGGGGCACAAAAACCAATGGAAGAACATGACAACAAAATGTCTAGACATTAATGAAAATCAGCAACTGGTTTAAGGCAAGGAATACGCACTACTGCTATGCTATGAGGAAATGTTACTGGAATGAACAGGGTTCCTTTGCTAATCACAGCTTATCCTAAAATCAGCTATGTTTTAAGCGACAAACAATAAAATAACTATCAGTCAACTACAAGAACATGGATGCAAACAACATAAAAATGGTATTCCTTATATAAAAAGTCGGAAAGGGTTATAAACGTTCTCTGTTAAATTAAATTAATAGGTGTAATTAAAGTGTGAACATTATTTACACAATTAAAACATTATATTTATGACCTAGAGCAACCGGATATGCTTTTAAATAACAATAGTTATTGGACTCACCGCCAGCAATCCTTTGAAGTTTTAATCTACGCTATCACACCTTTATGCCTGCACTACTCAGTGCACTGTCCCGCTTATATGTTTTATTGTGCGCGAGTATTGTATAAATGTAATTTTGTGTTAAATGTTTTTAATTAAGTGTTTTTGATCACCCAACGATGGACGACAAATGTCCGAAACACGTGTAGTGTACACAAGTGAGTTTTAATTGAGGATTAAAACTTCAAAGGATTGCTGGTGGTGAGTCCAGTAACTATTGTTAGTTAAAACATTAAATTTAATAAATTTATTAAATATTGATATTTTTTATATTGTTCGTGCTTAACAAAAGTTTCAGGTATTTTCAAAACGTAAGCTAAAAAGTAAAAAAGTAAAGGTTTTTATCAAATTCAGCGAAGTTTTATTAAAGTCCGTGTAATAGACTGAAGTGATGAAATTAATAATAAGTAAATTTACAAGGGCTTCAAAAAGTTATAAATATATTCCCATACATGTAGGCTATTGTTTTGGGACGTTACTTTAAATGTAATGTTACTGTATTAGTTCTTTTAAAAGCACAAGCTGGTAATTATATTTATCTAGAAACAGGTGTAAATAAGCAAAATAATGTGTTCAATGTATTAACGCAAAGGCCTCATATAGCCCACGGTGTGTTCTGTGTGTACAGAATTCTTTTTCAGTAAACTTGAAATGAAGAGTCCGGTCACGTAATGCTTTATTGATCCCTCTTTTTTGCAGGTGTTCCGAAAAGGAAAAACAAATATTTAACTTACATACTATCTCAGTGAGTGTATTAAAAATGATACTAAAAAACTTTTTTTTTTAAATTCATTAGTTTTCCGAAATTTTACAAACCAGTGCTATTCAGCAGAATGTTTCCATTGAATACAAAATGTGGTTCCAATATGGTTTGCACAGATCACCAAATTAGAAAAATCTTTAATTTAAAAATCTCGTATTTACTGGGTTCTGTTTAGTTTTGTTTTGAAACTTCATTGAGGTAATGTGGTATATGATAGGAGTCAAAGATTGCATGTAATCTTCGGAAGGAAACTCTCGTTTTATTTCCGTATTTAAGTCAGCGTTTGTTTTTTGTTTTTATAACTTTACAAATAAAGTCTTATTGTGTGTCTTAACTGTAAACTTAGGAAAACTAGCTTAACATTTTTTAAGACTGGCATTTTCATTATATAAATTTTATAATCAATAATTCAACAAAACATGTATTATAAGTTTATAAGAGTTGGGAAGTTTTCTTATAAAATATCAAAAATTAAACATGAAATAAGGGAGAAATTTACATTTGTACTCACTTCAATATATTTATTTTTTGATTTAAGATATAAATATCCTCCTCTGTACATAAAAGGAGGATAGAGCATTACGACATTTCTTAAACAAAAAATACAATTTCAACCTATTAGAAAGTTTAGACAAAATGGTCAGCAAAAGTTTAGAGTTTTTAACAATAAACTTGTACATGTACAAAACTAAAGATTGTGATGGATTAATATAACACTGTGTTTCAATGGGATTAAGGATAAACCCTCCAATGCATGTCAAGTTATTCTTACGAAAAAGGTTATAATATCTTAGGATGAGTTTGTTTATTTTATAATTAAATACATTTAAATTTACTAAAACAAAATAAAAGTCTACAATTAAATTAGCATTTTATTGTTTTATTCATTGCAATTAATTTATCATTTTTATGCATGTAATTTTATTTAAAATATCCTTATAATTCGTTAAACGAAAATATTATAAAAACATACATGTTCACTAACGAAACAAGTCATACTAATTTCGACAACGTAATCATTAACATCAAAACCTGAAAATTGATTTGATCTTTGAAAATCAGATACAATGTATACTCTTTTTTTTTCAAATACAATTTTTTAAATTACAATTTGTTTTTAATCAAGTATTATTTTAATTCTAAAATCGTAAAAACAAAGACTTTTTATTAAATTTTCTTGTTTAAAAAAGTATTATAATGGGTTAGAGATATAAATATCAAACTCAAATTAACGAATTGATATTAATTTTTTTAATATTTCAAAACAAATTTAAATAACTGTAGTTAAAAAAATTATTAAAATTGAAAAACTTTATTTAAAATTATACTTTAATATATTTCAATTAACAATTAATCAATATGCTATTTAAGTTTTACACAAAGGTTATTTTTATAACAAAACAAACAAATGGCATATTTTACCTTAATAATACCGTATAGTGTTTGTTACAATTACTCCAAGATATAAAGTTCTGTTTAAAAAATATGTCTCCTAAGTTTTAATTGCAGATAAAAATAGTTTCACTATTTGAGCTGAGTATGTAACAGTTGAGAAAAAGTAATTTCATTGGTATACATGGATTTAGAAAAAGTAAATTGCTTTCGTTTAGTTTTATCGATTAGTCGTGTTAGATTCACT
>JAGFPH010000302.1:405241-506280 GCA_018207615.1 Philaenus spumarius
ATTTGAACTGTATAGAGACGCTGATGGCGTAACCAAACGAAATTTATTTCTGATAGATTCAATAAATTGTACCCATATTCTACAAAGATAAAACATAAATTTGGAATCTCTATATTGACACATGTGGATCCTGTTTATGATCAATGTTAAATAACGTTTTTCGTTTGGTCAAACACCTAAGTAAAGAGATCAAATACATACTATTTCTTTTTACATTACAAGAGAAAAACACACGCTTGGATATACCTTTATCAGTAATGTCTCAACTGGGAGACTTTTCCCTGAACATATTAGTTTCTGTAGATTGATTAGTTACCAAAAACGACGACCAGTTGGATATTTTACTGCTGTTGGCTTTTCAAAGTAGAAAGCATACTCGATGGAACGTAAATTAGTATTCTGTATAGACAAAACATTGTGTTACTGTGAGTGGTCATTCTCATTATCGATGGGAATATTTATTAGTCTTATTTTTTGCAGCATCAAATACTTAATCAAATGTAACTAAATTGTTGAAGTTATATTCTCGTTTATATATTTGTATCTTCAAAATAATAACTGAACACAATCTTAGGCACTTCAAGTTAACTGTAATATAACTGTGGTCATTGATGGTCTTCCTTGAGATTTATTATTTTAGCACTGATTGTATTTTAATCCATCACAAAATAATTGCATTTTTTTTTGTAAAATAAAAAAATTAGAAACAAATTGAGGAGAACATATTTTATACTAATTGAACAAACATTTTATAATTACATTGTAGTGGTATTATTAAGTTAATAAGTTATTATCACTTAAATTAATCGCAAAGCGATTTATACAATGTCAATTTAAGTATGGAACGTAAACTAAATTCAAAATCATAACCACGGAAAGAAAAATGTGTACATATTTGAAAATAAATGCAGGAAATTACTATAAGTATTTTACCTGGTTATTAGTCCGTCGTGTGATTTCTGTGGGTTTCGAGACCGTAATTTAAAGTATATAATATATTACTGAGTGTATCATAGAAGTTATGTAGAAGTTGGATGATGTACAAACCAGCTTAATCCGTGTCGCAGTATAAATTATGTGTTGTATACTTTTTGTTAATAGTGTGTTTGTATTTTTGTGTGTATATGACGACTTGACTAGAGATTAGTATATTATATTCTTGATGATGAGATTACGGTTTCGAAATGCGTCGACAACTCAAAGAAGTCACAAGACAGACTAATAAACAGGTAAAATACTTACAGTAATTTATTGTATTTATTTCATTTTATGAAGTGACTTGGATACTAAAAATCATGAATATGTCAATATTTCTGTAAGTTATGTCCTAGATAATAATTTATTTTAAACAAATTAATTATTTTTTTTTAAATAGTTTGCATTGGAATAGTTCGAAAGGACCTATTATTTTATTTCCAATGCCACTTTTTCATTAACTATAACTACACAAACGTAACCCACTAAACACTAAGTTCTGCATGTGTGTTTAATTAACTTGTATCATTCTTGTAGAATTGAGAAATGCCAACATAAATTTAATGAGTTAATTTGGTAAATAAACAAACAAATATTTTGGTTTAAACAGAATTCTTGAATAATAAGACCTAAAACCAAACTCCTGAAAATTTATGTAAATATTTTATGAAAAGGGAAAGTGGTTGTTAGCCGCTAGATATTTTGCATTTATTTTTTCTAAAACTTAAAACACAGATCACTATTCTCACAAATGTTTAATTGTCAAACGCGATTCGACGTGAAAGTCGTCATTTTCAGGTAAATTTGAGCTACAACTATTTTATAACTTTTGTTAACAACTAGATAATTGCTACGTTTAGTTTCTCTATTAAAACAACCAAACATTCTAACATCAAACATTTTTTCTATTTTAACAACATTAAACATAATTATAAACTGCCTTAACCACATTTTTGTTCTGAAATCAAATATGAAACAAAGACGGTTTATGCCACCTGAGCTTTCATTAAACATGTACAATATTTTAACAAGTAGTACAAACATGTTCGAAAATACAATATGAACTTAATTATCTGTTTCACTATGCATTGAATTAGTTTTTACTATTTGTTGATACAATAATTAATTATAGAAACATAATTTAAATAGACAGAAAATTGTTATTGTTACGCATTTATTCCCCGAGGGAATTTACAAGGTATCTAATTACAAATATATTAACTATGAATTAACTAGTTAATGCAATAAAGGAATTCTTGACATAGAAAAGGGAAATAATAATGCCCCTCAGTAATAATAATTTGTTACGATATAATGCTGATGTCATATTGGAACGTAATATTCCTGGTACGATCACGATATAATATGTCATATTGGAACGTAATATTCCAGGTACGATCACGATATAATAAAGTGGCATATTAACCAAATGAATGAATTATTGCACATTAAATGTACAAAAAATTAACTAATATATGAAATCATTTAAAGCAATCGTATTTTCTTTTTACAAAATATAGCTATAGATAACTTTTTATATTAGATAACAATGGGTTGAAGTATCAGGATAGAAATATTGGAAGTTTATTCACAAAACTATACTTTAAATATATGTTGTACATTTTCGTTTGGCATTGGTAATGGTAAACGTCCAATAAAAGCAATTTCGTAACTTTCGAAAACTAATAAACTCCATTGCTTTTAAAGTTCCACGAATTTTTACTAAGATATATATCAGGTTAGCAGTATCAAGTGGTAACAGAAGCTGAGTTACCAAACTTTTTATTGTCTGTTTTATTGAAGAGAAAATTTCTATTGGTGCACCACGTCCAAAGAATTTTGCGTGCGGTGAATTGAATTTTACCGTCACGCATTTTACGTCACGCTCTAGTATCTATATATATAAAAGCCAAATCCACTGACTCACTGATCACGATTTCTCAAAAACTACTGAACGGATCGGAACGAAATTTGGTGTATAGCTTCTAGGGCCATAGTTGCTCACTAAGAAAGGTTTTAAAAAAATTTTGAGGGTGGGGGGGGGGGGGGGGGGGTCAAAGTTACTAAAAAATACCACCGAACGGATTGGAATGAAATTTGGTATGTAGCTTCCTCTAAGGCCCTAAGTGCTCGCTAAGAAAGGGTTTTAAAAAATTCGAAATTTTAGGGAGGTTTGGGGGGGTCAAAGTTACTAAAAAAACCACCGAACGGATTGGAATAAAATTTAGTACGTAGCTTCCTCTAGGGCCTAGGTGCTCGCTAAGAAAGGGTTTCATAAAATTCGAAATTTTAGTGGAGGTTTGGGGTGGTCAAAGTTACTAAAAATCCCCATAAGAAATACATAGTGTAATATATTTATCGATATAATATATATTTTGTTAATATACATTTAAGTTTTATTTGTCTATCCGTGCAAAGCCGGATCGGGCCAGCTAGTATATATATAATACACGTGTGTAGATAGCAGAGTATATATTTTACTTGGTAATACCTCTGAAATAGACATTTTGCTTCCTCATTTCATAAATAGTTTTAAAATAGTTTACTTAGTTATACCTCTGAAATGAACATTGTGCTTCCTCATTTCGTAAGTGTTTTTAAAATAGTTTCCTTGATAATACCTTTGAAATGGACATTATGCTTCCTCATTTTGTAAGTTGTATTATTTTTATCTTGTCGTATTTAAAATTGAAATCTAAAACTTTTAATGTAACATAAACAAGATTGTCTATTGTTATCTAAGACAACTTAATTACTCTACCAAAAGAAAATAACTTGTCTGTGATAAGTCTGTTCACGTATTGACTGTTTTCTTCCAACTAATAACGCTTTCAATGTATAGTATTTATAATATCTTGTGTAGTATCTTATAGTAGCATTCAAAATGAAACAACCATTTTATGATGATTACATTAATAACAATATCATAATCCTAATACTAGAAGTAATTTACTGAAACAATCAAGTCTCTTTAATTATGACAAATCTGCTATAATTTCTAAAAATATATGCTTCCGTGCTATTAAGATAAATCTTTAATATTATTTTGTTTTTTTATTTCCCCAATAACATAGCCAAAATATTTTATCAAAACGTTTCCTAAAATGTGCCAATTTTTATAATTACGTAGTTAATTTACGTAATAGTTATTATATTGTATAATATGTATAACCGTTAGAAGAGGTGGTGTATTTTCTGCCTTTAAAAAAATAACAATAAAAGGAATTCAGCAGAACTTGTATTTGCCTAAATGTATAAATAACATCAAATCCAAGTTCTAATTATTGCACACTCGCTAGTATCAAAGTTAATAAAATAGATTCTCTGCATATAAGTTGTTTCGGTTGTTGTAATAAATCGACCACGGCTTTATCATATACAATTTGGTCTGTGTAGTATAATTTTCCCAAATTGTATCTTATTTGCAGTTTTTTAGTGTTTCGGTGACATTCTTTTTGAATATTTTGTAGGCTAAGGAGTGACAATGCCATTAATGTACTAATCGTAAATTTGTATTCTATTTACTTGTGGTAATATCTACATTCTACCAAATGTAACAACACAAACTATGAATATTAAACTCTGTTATTTGATGGTTAAATTATTACTCTTTGTAGGAAAAACAATAAGTAGGCCCAAACTATAGCTTAGCGTATTCGGTCAATTGTCATTCTGGTTTAACAGAATTGCTCATTTGAACTATGAAATACTCTATATAGTTTAAAAACAAAACGATGTCCGAGAGAAAATATTTTAAGAAGTAAACTATTTAAAAAATTTTTAAATATCAACATTCTTAAAATGAGCCATAAGTTAAAAAAACAACAAATTAAAATCAACGTGATGAAAGTTTCACATTATAAAAACAGAGAATCTATGTATCTTATTCTACATTGATATGAAAGTAGTGGGCTAACCCTGCAGGGTAAACGAGCAGAGACACATGATGCTAGATTTGGGCAAGTGCTCCCTGGAGAAAGGTTAAGAAGAAAAGGTTTTGCAAGTGTGCTTCTGGAAAGATTAATGAGGAATCTTTTCAAACTTCGGACCTTTAGTGCTTTGCGATCCCAAAAAATGTAACTCTTAGGCAATGTAAATATATCTTAGGCTACATCAATTTTAAAAGACTATAACTTTCTAGTATCATAAAAGGGTTTTACCGGATCGGTTTAAATTAACAATAGCTGAAAAATTTGCAGAGCAAATGACAAGAGAAGATAATAATAACAGAAATTTTTCGATTTTAAAACTAATTTATTCTGATTTAATATCACAT
Source organism: Philaenus spumarius (assembly GCA_018207615.1). Lineage (NCBI taxonomy): Eukaryota > Metazoa > Arthropoda > Insecta > Hemiptera > Aphrophoridae > Philaenus > Philaenus spumarius. Next base: position 410,493 of record JAGFPH010000302.1, read on the forward strand.
AAATGTATTCAGATACAGAGTTTTTTTATCTTTACGATTCTAAACAAATATTTAACTAGAATGCAAATTTCAGCAAGAACATTTCCCATCTCATTCTTTAAAATGTATTAATTGTTTATAAATTATTCTTACTTGCAACTGAACAAATTGTTTCGTAAAAAATTAAACTGTAGCTCTAGCTAAATCTGTTTGGCATTCCTCGTTTTACAGAACAAACATAAAAATAAATTCACTTCGAAAATATATTTGCTAATTTGCACACACATCACTTATATTAAACCATACTTTCACTTCCAAATGCTCTTTGCAGGAAAGTACAATACAACATGACAAAGAAACAACTATTTAATGTATATGTACGTATTATATCGTTTCGTTTAAATTGTTTTTCTTGTTTGTGCTTTGCTGTTCATTTTTTTATGGTTTTTACGCTTTTTAAAGTTTTTTGTTTATTTTTTATTGTTTTGGGGTTTAAAACAATAATCACCAACTGGCCAACATCACCTATGCATCCAATTTTACGATCTTCACCTTAATTTGTACCGATGATTTTCAGCTTCGGAGTTACCCTTCGGCTTACTACGAGTTAATACGAGTTAGTACTCGTATTTATTATATTTAGATTTTAATCTATTTAAATTAAAATAATTATAATCATTACTATACCATGTTTATTATTAAATATTGCTTATTAAAATTTCATTTTAAACTTTTTAGTTAGTTAAAATTGTAGTTTAAAATACAGATATACAGGGTAATCAGGAAGTAACGGAGAAACTTTCAGGTTTTGTTCCACTAGTGAAAATAAAGGAAAAAGTTCATATAAACATAGGATCGAAAATTGCTTAGTTTCCAGTTATCCACCTTTTTGTACAAAATGCTTAATATCTTTCGATGAAGGAAATATATTGAACGCACATTTTGTATATATATTTGGTATACAAAACGTTTATTCATATATTTTCAAAATGGCGGCCAAAATTACACCAGAACCAAATTATGAGAAAAAATATGTAAATAAAGTCCATAATAAATTATTACAAACTTACAAAAAAAGGTTTTTGTTATACCAAAACACAACAGAAATGTAATCCAAAATTTAAATTAACTTCGAAAATGTATTTTAAAAGTAGGTTAAAGGCAAAGAAACCCATGATAATGCAAAATAAAGATTAGAGAAGTATTAAAAAAATAATTAATTAAATCTGTTGACCTTGGAGGCCAAATGATCGTTCCACCACATCAAAGGGGGTTTTAAATACCTATTTAATGTTTGTATCTTTAGATAATCTTTTAATAATAGTTTTAGACAGCAATAACTCTGTTATATTTAAGTTACAGAAATAATAAAAACCCCATTATGCTCGTCATTAAAAACAAATCTATTTCACTTTGTGGTTAGTACTCACCATTTAAGACCATTTTAGCATCATCTTGAAATTAAAACGAATATCTCAAAATTTATTCAACAAACACTTTCTTTCACAAAAATATTGAAAATTGTGTAAAACTCTAAGCATGTTTACATTTAACTTATTTGAGAATTGAACGCCTGTGTCCGGAGTTTTAGTATAACCTATATGTTAAGAATAGTGCACTCCAAATATTGTTAATAGACTCTCGGTGGATGATTTACTGGAAAAATCAAAGATCTTGGTTTATTCGTTTACAAGCTACATATTAAAGTGGATGGGTGGTCAGAAACACTTCGTAAAATATTTTACAACATTCAATGCAATAACATCTTTTTTTTAAGGTGAACAACTCTGGTGGTTATCGTACCCAGTAAATTACTTTTCCATATTCATCATTATATAAATACATCATCATCCTAAGTAGGACTACAGAATGCTCAATGAGAGTCAAGGTAGAAACACACTGCCGTCACGTCACGAGCTTAAGGGTTAATGAATGCCTCTGAACTCTAGCGTTGGAGAAAAAAACACAAAACGACGGGAATCCCCAAGGTTACTCCCGGCCACTCAGCAGGTGCCCTCTCTTGAGAAGAAGGTGCCGCCCCTCCTTTCCAAGCACACGCGGTGTTTGCGCACGAGCGCTTGTATAAACATTAACTTGTTCAAACAAACTACGTTTCTAAACGGATACATATAATGAGAAACAAAAAATTGCATTGGGTAGGGAATTAAAACCCACGTATGCTAATCTAAATTAAAAACTGAAAACGTCACTGTATAATGCAATAAAAAAAGGTATTTTGTAAAAAAAAGTATATGTATATTTTTTTATTAAAAATAGATCACTGGAAAGAGCATATGTTAAAGAAAATTATTCTAAATTTTCATTTTTATGGTGTTTTTCGTTTCCATTTGTAGTTTGCATGAAGAACGCTCAAATGTACACTTTAAGGTCACACATAGGCAGCAATTTATTTCTTCCGATGTTTTAAATGCCACATTTGGTTTTGACTAAATGAACTTTAAAGCTTCCAACAAAACAAAAGGAAATAAAATTTTTTGTTCATACACCCTTAATGTCATTTCACGTCACGGGTTAAAAGTGTGAAATGTTGTTTTGAATAGTTTTCAATGGTATAGAATTACATTGTTGTCATCTCACATCATGACTTTATCAAACTGTAGGCCTATTTGTTAAAATTAAGTATGGATATACATTATTATAATATATCAAAATAAAGATACAAATATTATCTTTTATTTCATATTGATGTGGTAAGGACTAACAAAGAAATGATCGAGAAAGTTGTATAACGGATGCGTGACAGCAGCGTACTTCTTCGCATGATATCTCACTAAATACGTGAGCTTACATGACGTGACGGCAGTGTGTTTCTACCTTTGGAGTTTAGCGTTGAAAAATCCTGAAATTTGTTTAGTGTTGTTATTTGCCAGCTCATTACAACCTCCTCATCTGCGTGTGGCATGTAACTTTACAGCGTTTTACCTGTGTGCATTGTTATTATCGTATTCTCAAATTTGCGAAAAGCCTAATAGTTAAAATTCCTAGTAGAAAATAGCCTAATACAAAAGGTCCTGTTAAAATTCCTTTGAACGTTCTAGTGGTCTATGTGTGAGGTATCCTGGTTTCACAACCATTGCAATGTATGTGTCATTGAGCACTGATAGAATCTGTCGCCTAGATTGACAGATTCTTCATAGTGATTGATTTTTGAAGACAATTACTACTCTATTAAACAAATAAAAGAGCACTGTGGCGACAAAATCACACTGATTTAAATAAAAACCCCGAACCACAAAACAAGGAACAAAAACAATAACTAAACAACTAAATTGTGAGTTATGTTTAATACGTTACCCTTGTTTTTGTTCCTTGTTTTGTGGTTCGGGGTTTTTATTTAAATCAGTGTAATTACTACTCTATCGAAATCGATATTTTACATAATATTTTATCAATAGCTAGTGAACAATATAGTTTCATTTTTACTTTGACTAACTTTATTAAGATATTATGTACTGTAATATAGCAAGGTAAAGCATATAGGTACATTAATTATTTTCTTTTGCTAAAAAAACCTACAAATAGTTGTCAATGAACACCATGGATAATTTGATTGATAAGTTGTTCTTGTTCAAGAGCTGTTTCTTCGGCGAACTTCTAAACTTCGAGAAAGTCATTATTTCATAAAAACTGAAGCTATCACTAGCACCTTTGTAACGTAACCAAACCGTTTCAACCTTGTTATCAGTATAAAATTCTATTTCTTCAAGTGATATATTTTGTTGGACAATCTATGTATTTTTGGTTTCTTTTCTTTATACGAGCTAGGCGTGGTTAATACTATTATCAATTCAAAATAATTGTTTATTAATCTTTATTTAATAAAATTCATCTTTTAACCATCTTTAAAGTTATTATATTTACAAATTTAGTATTGATGTCTTTAAACTTTCTTTAAGACGAAAAATGTTTTAACTTGAGAGTTAATAAATTAAACCTATATGTTTCCAATTCCCTAATCATAATAAAGCAAAATGCATAATTAATCCCGACTACTTATTGGTATTGGCGAGATGGATAAACACGATAGTTTGCCGCAAGAACGTTATATAAAGTAAAAGAAAATTAAACTATTAATTGTTTCAACATTAAATAAGTTGGAAATTTTTAAATAGCAATATAAGCTGAAATTGATATTAAATTAAAGGGCTCTTAAAAATTGACATTTTTTACATAAACTTGGTCAAATCTCCAACCATTTAAAAAATGGAGGACAGATACCGATTTCATATTTCGCGATACTTTCTCGTTATGAAATTGGAACGAACTGAGAAAATAAATGCATTTAAAAAACAAATTGTTGACCAGTTCAGCTTAATTTTTATGGCATGCAATATTTAAAAAAAATATTGGAAACATGTAAACTAATGTAAAAGTAGCCACCTTTTGAAATGTTAACTATCTATGTTTGGTAACATTTGAGTTCTGAGTAAAACTGGTAGTAAATAAACGAAAATCAAATTGTTGTACGTTAAGCTATATAATATGACATAAAAATAGCTTTTAAAATGACATAATAATAAAGCTATATTTACATTTGGATTATCTTTAAACACCAATGTCTTTTGGAACACTGGGAACAGAAAACAAAATATTGTCTTAGATTCTGTACGAGGGAAGTATTAGTTTCCTTTGAAACCAAGTGTCTTAATTTATTCGTTTGCTTGCTACGCCGCACGAGTCTTTTAAACGGTGTATAAAAAAATATGTATAACTGTACCACTAAAATACAATATTAGGTTACTCTACCATGTAATTGGAAAATCGTATTCAAAACCTGTACTTGCCTTACCTAAAATTTAGCTAGGTATAATTAAAGTTGTTCGTGTCTTGAACACGAGAGTTTCCTTTAGTAACGAAATAAATAGAAGCGAATTCCTCAATGCCTAATTGCTGCGTCAGGTTGTAATTTAAAGGCTGGGTTCGAAGAGGAATGTGCGTTAAAGTGGTAAACACATTTAAAGGTAAATCCCAACTTGATATATCGTGGAAGCAAGAACAGTGTAAAAGAACTGTTGTTTTCAGTGCAAAAGTAATTGTTTATTAAAAAGTAGTAATAAAGATAAAGATCCAATCGGTCATAACATTCTCAATATCCAATGGCTTCAGCTTTAAAAAATAGAATGTATTCTACAATGATAAATGGTTGTAAGTTACAGTTTAGGTCCTAATTTACAGATAAGAACCATAAACAATAGTAAAAACTCCTTCTCTACCCTCCCCTCTCTGTCTCCCCACCCCATTCTCTCTCTCTCTCTCTCTCTCGATTATATCCCATTTATAGAGCAATAATTAAATTCTGAATTTAAATAAATAAATATTTTAAATAAATGCGGAAATCACAATCAGAGAGAAACAATAAATATTTATCTGTGGCAATTATTCCTGGGATAATTAGTTCAGGCCTACAACATAATTACACATTTAGCATCCGAGATTGAAATATAAACTTTAACTGGGACCTAATGTAATCTTACATTAATAAAAAGTTTAAACCTACGAAGATTATTCATAATGCTGACACAGTTTACATTTAGTTGTATTACATTTGGTTTGCGTTACAGGCATTTTGACAAATTTTGTACATTAGCTACGTTTCCATAACTTATATTAAATCCACAACATTTATTATATCTACATTTTAAAATCGAAAATTTTAATTTTAATTATCTGTGTCTTGGAAACAATTTGAGGTATAACAACATTCCAAATTTAAAAATAATGTCTTATTTATTTAATCTGTTTTAATTGTGTCTGTTTAATATTTAAAACGGTCGAATACCATGCCCATAATCTACCATGGAAAGGGGTACCACATAACAATGTTTTTCTTATGGGCAATAAATGATAAATTTTAAAATGCTGCTCAGTGACACTTGCACTTGTATCACAAACAAAAGCCGTTTTTTATAGAAACGGTAAATATGCGCTTACGTTAGTAACTAAATAAATGTTAATGTACATACAGTTGACACTTCGGTTTCAAAATAGCAACATAGTCACATACTTAAAAAATGTCTGCCATTGTAGTGTCAGTTTTGTTGTTTTTACTATCATTTTAATTAAAATGTTCATGAATACATTTACTATATACTATTTTTGCTGACACAGCATTAATTTCATCTTATCTTAACCTAAGACTTTTATAACATGTAAGCAACAGAGTTAGTTTAGGGTGATGCCTACAATGGTTAACTTATATGAGACCTAACCCATTAACAAAAAGCTACATTTTTTATAATTCTTCAAATATATTTCCTAAAAGACTAGAAAATTAAAAAAACATATTCATTGTTTTTAACTACAAGTTTTACTGTTTATATTACCCTAGCGTAGGCCTATGCCGTCGCAGTTATTGTTTCATTTGAAAGTAATGTTAATGGAAATTTGAAAGATATTATATTTTTGTATCGTCTGCCAAATTTCAGGAATCCAATGCGATAGGCTATATCTCGTTGACGAATCGAGAACAATGTGCACTGCACCAACCGAAGAACCACCTAACGTTAACAAAATATTGACTAAATTACTGATTTAGTCATTTTTATTAGTACTTTTTTTAAATGACTAATATCTAAAAATATATATCGTTCATAGAGTCATCTTTACTCGTTAAATGTTAGGAAAAAGGTCATAAACGTAATAAATAGTGTTTCGAGGTTAGTAAAGAACAAACAATGACAAATTCAATAGATCTATAGTAGTTGTAGCATTTAAAATCATCTCCAAAACATATTCCTCACTATATGTATAAATTGATAAGGCCTCTTTCGTTTACGAATTATGATTGGAACATTTTAGTACAATACATAAATCTTAGTACATACATTTTAACTTGTAATAGTTAACAAAACAAGTGAATATTTCTGTGGATCTTGATCATGTGCTATAGATTGCATATTAATTATACAAATTCCTTAGCAATCAATTAAATCTATCCTATTTCTTTTTACCCGAATCGTTACATTAACCCATTTTTCGACAAAGAGTAGGCCTGTAACAAGCTACCCTGGTTCTAATATATAAATATTTTCTTTACAAATGTTTATGTTTTTATTGGATCTAAGCTCGACATTTATAATATTAGCATGTCACTAGCTAACATCAACATTTAAGTCTTATAAAATGAGTAGTAACCACCTTTACCATTACAAACAAAGAAAATAAACACAAATTGCCTTTTGATGGTTCACGTTAAAGTTGTTAGTCTTGAAGCTTTATATCGTTTTACTGCCGCAGTTAAATTTTACAATCACTTTTACATGTTTGCTCTCAATAAATCTTCTAAGTACCTGTAAACGTATGTATAAAGCTAAAGAAAAATAGTACCTAGTATAAGAATCATTTAAAATAAAGTGTTTGAAGTATAAAAGTTATACCGTGTCCTTCAGTGAATTGAGGAGAGAAGTTTTGAATTAATTGGTTTAGATACTTTTAAAAAAATTCTATATATGTCCAATTTGGTAGACATCCTATCGATAGTCAATTTGTTGTCCGGAGCATGTACGGAGTCATAGTTATGACAGCAAAGATCCTTTCTCTGGTAAAGTCGAAACAACATTTAACAAATATTTAGACTCCATTGTGTGCAATATATATTTATGTGTTTTTTGTAAATTGTTCCTGATGATGGGTGAATAACCGAAACTGCGGTAGAACAAGGTAAGATAATACCATAAAAACAGGATTATTAGACGTATTATAATATACCGAAATATTTAGACGTTGATTTGAATTAATCGACCTAAACCATGCCCTGTACTTTCTGTTGCACGATCCACATCATCCTGACTATAAAACAGACAGGCTATTTTATTACAAAGACTGTCATCCATCAAGGCCACATGAACTCTCTTACATCAACAATATTTTCCAACTTTTATAATAGTTTTAAAACTAAAATTGCTTCAATATACAAAATTATGCACCCTACTTTTAATATTACAAGTATTTTTTTAATGCTGGCATTTTTTTATAATTTAGTACATACAATTTTATTTTCGTTATGGTAATAAAGCTCTTGATTTTCGAATCAAGAGAACTATTATAAATTTCATCCTTTATAAAACAGTTACACTAAATGTGTTCTGTAATTGAAATCTAAATCAATTCAATCAATTTGTAAAAAGAACATAAAATATAATGATCCTAGAAAATAAAGAACACTATTAAAACATTGCAATTAAACATAATGAGTTTAAATTAATTAAGCGTGTTATATTGAACCGTCGATAAACAAGCTGTTCATTTGTTTGAGAGAAGAGAAAATTAATTTACATTCTCAGATTGTTTCGCCGCGAGCAATGGTTCAAATTCAATTATTTTAATTGTTAATAGCGTTTCTGCATATTTACACTGTAACTGATCTGGTAAGTATAGTTATTATTGTTATTATTTTTAGTTTCCAATTGTTAGATATTGCCTTGTTAACTAACTAATAAACATAATTCTTCCTCTTTAGTGTTACAACCAAGAATAATCGCGTCAACTGCTTAAGCACGTTCACTCGTCCCTGTTTCGGCCTTTTGCGCTTAATACAATGTTTTATTTTTCAAAATATTTAATAAGGCGGTTTGTAAATGTTGCTGGTTAATAAACTAACAATTCCATTATTGTATCAGTTATACTAATACACTACTTATAGGTAAGACAATGGTTTCAACAAGGGCTAGTTTGACATTAATTCTACCTGATTATTTAGTACTAGGTTGGAGTCTTTACAAAATAATCTCTAACATTTCTAATGAATTTAATTTCCTACTTTTTTCATTGACATGGAGAATCTTAAAATTATCAATATTGAAAAAGTCTGACACTAAATGAGTGTTTAAATGATTGGAAAACTAGAGACATTATGACCAAACCTCCAACTACTTTCTTGTTCACTTAACCTACATTTAAAACTACAGCTTGTTTGGCCTACATAAACTGCATTACAAATATTACATGTCAGTTTATGAACACCACTTTTATTGCATGTTATCTATTTATCCTTACAATTTACTAACATTTTTCCTTAATTGCTCTTACAGTAAAAAGCTTGTTTACAGTGATTTTTCTTTTCTAATACATTCCAAACCGCGTAGCCAACCTTACCAATGTGGTATATTCTACGCCATTTTGTGCGGTTTTATTAGAAATATAAGTTGTTGAAAATATAACTAATTTTGCGTTGTTTTTTAATTACATTAAAAAAATGTTTTATAAGTTAAAATACATATTTTAAAATTTGTATATTATAGTTTTAGTTAGTCGCAACATTTTCCAGTTAAATTTTGTTTTAGAGTGTGCAGATATTGTCTGACTAACAACTTAATTTTTTGTAGCAATTATTTTTGTTTTGTTATACAATAAAATTTGTATTGCTATTTTATTCATAGTGTTATTTAATCTTATCTTATTAAACGAGCAATTCTTGTATATGTGTATATAGATTTATTTCGGGAATCTCGCTAACGGCTCTAACGATTTTGATGAAAATTTGCATGTAGGGTTTTTTTTGAAGGAATCGAATAAGGAATCGAATGCGCTAGGGCATAATATATTATGTCTGCAAAAATGCGCATAAAAAAGGTGATCAAGGAGATGCTGCCCTCTAGCGAAAAATAAAGTAACTATAAAATGAAATAAATACAGTAATATTGTAGTAGCCGATTTTAGCCGCGTCACTACGGGCACTTTTTTAGCTGTCGTAACAGGCTAAGTTCTGGTAAATAAGTAAAATTTTATTTAGCTGTCGTGCCCGGCTTCAGTCAGGTAAATAAGGAAAACTTATTACAGCTGTCATAACCGGCGACGGTCATGTAAATAAGAAACAGCTGTTTATATTTGTCTTAAAAAAATTTGTATAGCTGTTGTACTCGTCTTCCGTGAAGTAAATAAGGAAAACGTATTACAGCTGTCGTACCCGACTTCAGTCATGTAAATAAGGAACAGATGGTTATATTTGACATACATAAGTTAAATTGATATGTAGTCATTGCTTTTAGTATGTTATACTACTAGGTACCCCAAACAATGTACCCAGAGCCGGATTTTCCAATAGGCCCAGTACCCGGGCCTATGGGCGCAAGCTCCCAGGGGACGCACGGCCGAGAAAAAAATATTTTTAAAAAATATTTAGAAATAAAAATAAATAGCCATAACTTAACATATTTTTTGAATTGATTACAAAAAAAAATATTCTGATTTTGAAGTTCATTGAAACAAATAATTGTTGGTAAAGTTAAACAATTTTTCAACATTACGCATCAACTTCGTTACAACATTGATCTCAAACACGGGAGAACTGGCTGTAGGGATGTCGTCGAGCGGTACGCATCGTATTGCCACTGCCTTTATGCTGGCTCGGCGCTCCTGCTCGGAGTGATTAGGGGCGCATGCCCCTAAGTAAGTTTTTTAAATTACTCAAAAAACTTGCAATGATAAAATTGCATCGTGGAGTGGTGTTTAAGCAATTAACATATAGGCCTGATATAATTTTTTAATAAAGATTTTTGGGAAAGTAACTTTAACCAGACTAGGGGGCGGAAAACATTATTGGGCCTAGGGGCGCCAAAATGCTAAATCCGGCCCTGAATGTACCATAGTTGGTCATTCCGCTTATTGACTTTCCTTCTAGACCCCCCTATTGGGCATTCGTTAACTAGGCTAAGACGACCACTTCTGGCTAAATTATAAGTTCTTACACAGTTCGTCAGATTCGGGTGTCACCGAACTCTCTGGCCCCCTTTTGTGTATTCGTTCCTGATATGAAGACAAACATATTTCACTATATAAACATGGGTCTACGGTGTTTATTTTTTCGTCTGTCAGTAAGTGTTTTTACAAAATTATGCATATCTAAAGAACGGTTTGACCGATTGAGTTCAAACACTTGACATGAAGTTTAACCTAACAATGATATATTTTATGAAAAATAATGTATAGTTCCTCCACTAACATAAAATTATTAGTCTAATATGAAATAATTATATGGATTAAATAATCATTATTTCATGTTTTAAATGTATGTTTCATTTAACTAAACAAAAAATGTAAATCCCACAAAAAATGTATTTGTTTACTTAACGTTTTTTTCTTTATGCCAATAAGACTAATAAAAACAGTGGAGCAGCGAATAGGACTAGTAAACATCAGAAACTGATAGAAACCGAGTTCTAGGTTCAAACTGTAGCAAACTGGACGAGCACCTTTATACACAGCGCCACTTTTCTCAGACTACTGTCAAAATATCAAATAGATCAGAATTACGTAGTATAACTTATCATTGGAAAATAATATAACACTGAGGAAAGTGTACGACAACAGAGTAAAAATTTACATTCTCCCTACAACGACAGACGGGAGAAATAGAGAACTTAATTGACGGCAAAATGCAGTATCTGATTAGTTACATCAAACTTATTATGGTGGCTAGAACATTAAGGACAGACGCAATATTACGTACACGAACTACAGTAAAAATAGAGGACAAGACTTACAATATTAGCCTACTAAAGAAAACTTAAGGGTCGGCTCTAGTAAAACAGAAAGCAAGCTGCGACTCCAGCGTAGCGGCGGTAGGTTACGCGGACATTGCTCATCCTAAATCCATTTAAAACCCGTAATTGTTCAAATAGCGTTTTTTAAAAATACCAAACTCTTGGGGACAAAATTCTTCATCTGAATAGCTTGGTAATTTTTCGCTATAATAATAGTTACAGCGTAAAAAAATATTTAAAATCACCCTATAGTGGCGGTAGGTTACACGGACATTGCTCAGCCTAAATCCATTTAAAACCCGCAATTGTTCAAATAGCGTTTTAAAAAAAATACCAAACTCTTGGAGACGAAATTCTTCATGCAAATGGCTTGGTAGTTGTTCGCTATAATTAATAGTGTCAACATAAAAAAATATTAAAAATCAATGTTTTAAATTGTTTATAAATATTAAACAAAATATTTTCTTAGTTTTAGAAAAGCCATTTGCATGCATATTAGCCATAACTTTAAAATAACAAATCGTTCATAATTATCCGATCAAAAATAAAAGAAAAATTTGGATTTTAATTTAACATTGGTCTTAGCCAACATGGCCGACAGCTAGAGCCGACCTTTAAGGGTTGGCTCTAGTAAAACAGAAAGCAACCTGCGACTCCAGCGTAGCGGCGGTAGGTTACGCGGACATTGCTCATCCTAAATCCATTTAAAACCCGCAATTGTTCAAATAGCGTTTTAAAAAAATACCAAACTCTTGGGGACGAAATTCTTCATGCGAATGGCTTGGTAGTTTTTCGCTATAATTATTAGTTAATTAATAGTGACAACATAAAAAAATATTAAAAATCAATATTTTAAATTGTTAATAAATATTAAACAAAATGTTTTTCTTAGTTTTGGAAAAGCCATTTGCACGCATATTGGCCATAACTTTAAAATGGCATATCGTTCATAACTATCCGATCAAAAATAAAGGAAAAAATTGGATTTTAATTTAACATTGGTCTTATGGAGTGTCAACCAACATGGCCGACAGCTAGAGCCGACCCTTAAGGATTGAAAATTGGAGAGAACCTGTGACAGACCAAACAGATTGGAGGAAGCAATTTGTCTCCACGCTTTCCAAAACTTTGTGGCAGTATTGGTGTAATCATAATATGGTTTTATTTTATCATATTTTCTAATTTCAAAATTATTTTGAGATGATTAAATGAAGTACCTATTTGTTTAACTTATTGATGTTACAGTGTAAATTTAAATGTGGCTATATTCTGAAATGTGAATAACTTTCAAGGCTGTAAATGACAAGTGCCATCCATTCAAATTGTTCATACCAATACTCCACGCTTCCGTTGCAACGTGATATCTCATTGTTCTCCTGGTTTTCAAATTTGATAACATATAATAAATATTTTATTCCACAATAAGAACAATGCATCCAAATTTATACATTTTATAAATATTTGATAATTTTATATTTCTATTTCCCATTCTTTCAGTTTCTTCGTGTTTTCCTCAAAATAAAGAAATGTGGAAATACCAAAAAATTAAGTTGCTTCTTTTATAAAATTTAGTCATAGTCGATTTCAACAGAATTGTATTTCATAGATTGCTTCCTGCAAATAATACTTATACTTTAAGCATTATTGGTTGCAGTTTTTTTATAATTCGATAAATTATTTGCAAGTGTTGTTAAGTCTTTAAAGGGTTATAGAACGTGTCTTAATTCTGTATCTCTAAGCGGAAAAGATCTCTACGTGTCAAATATTAAAACCAATATCAAAATATAATTATTTATAATTGGTACGCTGCATTTTACAAAACAAAAATAAAAACAAAGCTATGATTTTTTCAGCAGAAAAACAGGTTTAACATAATGGTGTCTCGATGGATCTTTAAAATAATACCATAACCAATGAAATTGTGCAAATAACAATAAAATCCCTGATAAACATAAAACAAACTCGATACTCTTTTGAGCATTCCGTGTATTGAAAGCAAACAATTTATTATTCAAACTTTTACAGCAATTAAAATTATTAACGTTGCGATCTCATTTAGGATCTATAATTTTAACAAATTTCATTTACAGACATTTTTTAATTGGCATTACAGTACAACATTTTTTAAGTTTTTATTCTAAGTACAGTTACTCAAAATCAATGCTATATTAATAGTACTGTTTCATATGCAGTGTGTATTATATAAAACATGAGTTTTTTCAAGTGACATTGATTTATTACTTTTTACATATATAAAATTTCTAAACTAATATAATTTTTTAAATACTGTACCTCTATTTTATATCTTTAGCTACTACAAATATCATAATTTATTTTTTCAAAACATATAAATAAATTTTTTTTAAAGACAAAACCTATTGAGGTCATCATTTTTTATAAGCCCACAATCTTTAAGACTTGAATATAATTATTTTAGCTTATCGGATACCTTTGGTTCAGACTTAAGTAATAGTCTATTTTCAATATAAAATAGGGTACAACATATTTTTGAACCAATCACTTTTAAAACCCAATATTTGGTTATTTCTATTATTAGATAAATTAAATTTGGCTTATAGAAAGTGCATGCATAAAATCTCGCAATAATAACGTGGAACTAGGGCATGTCCACATTACTGTCAATCAAGTATTTATTTGATACTTACATACGAAGAAAATAAACAACAATTGTCTTTTGATGGCTGACGTTCAAGTTGTTATTCTTCAAGCTTTACACCGTTTCAAGTTGTTATTTTACTGCTGCAGTTACATTTACAACACACTTTTACTTTTATATTCTCGCTCTAATAAATCTTTGCTGTATTTAAAATACTTTCGATAAAAGCACTAACTACAAATTTCAAGTAAATCCCTTTAAACAAAAATTATTATTCACAATTAATTACGTTTGTCTCCAACCGTAATTTATCCCTTTCAATAAAGGTTTTGAGTCGGGAATAGTTAGGATAAAACTGATTTTTGCCAACTGATAGACTAATACTAGAGTTGCATTATCTCCAGTCCAAGCTACAGAATTTTGCACATTTATTGGAGTCAAAAATTATATTTGATTAGAAGAAAGTTTTCTCGTTTAGTAGTTAATATCTATTTGAATTTAACAAATTTATAAATTTCTTATTATCATGCAGCTTTAGTTTTATGTTATTTTTTTCATATATGCACTACTGTCTAATTATTTATCATGTGCAAAACTAGAGTTTTTTGCGTTCTATCCTTATTGAAAGGCTCTCTTTGAATCACACATGGAAAAAACGTACTGTGTGGCCTATGTAAAAACTAGAACAGCCATTAAACACATGTTAAGTTTCTCTGTTTGAAGTTATTGTTTGTTAATGATGGATGTTGAATTTTACTATAATTACTTGTTTGGACATTTGCCATCATTTGTGTGTTAAATAATCAAACACGACGTTTCGGGAATACATGTTATAGGGAATATACGCTAGTTTGAAGATGAGCATTTGTAATAATTTTATCTCCAGGACACAGAAGAAACTTTTGTTTATCAGTTGTTTATTCGATTAGTCTATTAAATGTGATATTAAATTTTTACTAATTAGTAGTTTACTAAAATAGAATAAAAAGAAGTTATATTCTATTCAAATTCTATTAAGTAACATAGTTAAGAAATAAATAATTAGGCCTATATACATTTAAAAATAATATTATGTTAACCAACCAAATTAGTTTAGTTGTATAAAATCGAGAGATTTTGTATGAACGTACAATAAAGCAATTAAACCAGTTAAGAATAATTTACTCCATTACTGGCGTCAGATCGGCCTCTCTAAGTAATATACTATACTTCGGCTTTAATCTCTCAATAAAATGAAAATCAGTGTCATCGCCAAACATATAATATACTATTTAGTACTTCTTTCAGAAACTGAAATTATTTACTGGCTTTAGATTATTTACACTTTTATGTTTACTAGTATCTCATACATTCCACCAATTTTGATTGTAAGGTAACGAAATTCAAAATGTTTACTAATTAATTG
This sequence comes from Philaenus spumarius, assembly GCA_018207615.1. Classification (NCBI taxonomy): domain Eukaryota; kingdom Metazoa; phylum Arthropoda; class Insecta; order Hemiptera; family Aphrophoridae; genus Philaenus; species Philaenus spumarius. Next base: position 425,995 of record JAGFPH010000302.1, read on the forward strand.
AAATTTGGTATAAGTATGCAAATTCTTAGTTCGTTTCTTGACGCTAAGAGGAAAAGAGTGGGAAAGGGCGAAGAGGAAGTTTGATGAAATTAATGATTTTATAGTAAATATGTAAAATGCCTTAAAAGTAAACAATTAATCAACTATTAAACGGTAGAATAATTTTACAAATAATTAAATATTAAAGATATTCAATTTGAAAGAAATGCAACATCGCAAAGTATTTGTTCAGATAATACAAAATAATTTTAATTTCCCGCGCAGGAAAGGCACGGAGGCTAATGCTCATACAGAAGTCATTGTGATCAAAATTGGATTGTTTTGATGTGTTTTGTATCACAACAATAATGTATGAAAAAAATTTAAACCCATAACCTACAAAAATGTATTTTTATATTTATTGCCATAGCAACCAACTGCATAAAATGTCAGACAACATAGCGTATTTGGATAACTCTTATATTCGCTTAAAGATAATGTTAGGTTAGGCTTAGTAATTTTAATTTACTTATCTTAAGGGCAATATACACATAATTGCCATAGCAACCAACTAAATAAAATAACTGATAAAATATCTGTTTCGGATTACCAGCTTAGCAACACAGTTTTATGTTAGGCCAACTTTATTTTATTTTGTCTTAACAGTAATTTATACACATAATTTTAGTTTTCTGCACATCTATGGTACGGTATTTTTCCAATGATATAAGCTGCATTCCTCTATGATGTTCACGTAATAATATAATGATACCACTACTAACCTAGTCAATGAAGGAAGGAAAAACACACACATCTAATTTATAAATTAAAATAATATAATTATATAAACAATTGATTAGGGTAAAGCTGATTTTTCAAAGGTAATAAACCAAAAACGCATTTTCAAACACCTTTCTTTCTGTTGCTCCGCATCTACTCCCCCAAAGTATGATCGATACATCTTGTTGGATCACCCTAAATTTGTTTTGGTATGGTCTTTTAATTCAAAGTTATGAAAAAGTGACTTATGCTTTTGCGAAAAACCTAATACTGTTATCGAAATTTAAGAAAAAATGCGAAAAAATTATGTTTGTACATTAAAATTTGTATTATAAATCCTACTTCTTGACCACAATGTTAAATTAAAAATTATAACATTACCTTGCATTTGCGATCTAGGCGTCCTGTATATTGATGACCACGGTGTCGATCTCACTGGGTCATTTACGAGTTTTTGACCCGAGGTCGAAACCGCGGTCGTCAATATACAGGACGCCAAGATCGCAAATTCAAGGTAATGTTATAATTATTAAGATTTTTAGTTTTAGCCTTATATATTTTATATTAAATAATGTATGGTAATTGCTTCCTCTAAAATATGTTGCGTGAATTTCACAATGAGGATGTAATTGATTAGATATCAAATAATGTTGACGGACAAAAATGGTTTCAACAAAGTAAGAATGCGGTACCTGTCATGTTGTCGCGTTGGGCCGGTCATCGCGCTTTGGGCGATGTTCTGTAGCTAGTTAATAATGCACTTTTTTGTTATATGTACCTATAAAGTCATGGTTGTTGATCAAATTAATGTTTTCAAAACTTACATTTCGGAATAGATTGTTATTCTATAAAAGTAGAATAAATAAACAAAACAATTTTAGTGAAGGTGACAGACAAGAGTAAATGGTTCTTTATCGCGAATTTGAAACTATGATGTAATTGTCTGTGTCTTATAGCTTAATATTATTTTAAATGCAACTATATATATATATATATATATATATATATATATATATTATCATATAGTGAAATTCCTGTTTATAATATAATGGAAATAGTGTCTGAAAATAAATAACGAAAATTGAAGTGTACATTTTTGACAGTAGTTCAAAATTACAAGAATCCTACAATTAGTAAAATTACTATTTTAACATGAAAAACAAAATCTGTGAACATTTAAAGGGAACTTTTTTGTGAACATAAATATTGTATTGACATTTAATCTATTTTTTTGCTCTATATGGAAATCTGATTTACTCTACACTAATAATAATATATCCAAAAAGAAATATCTAACCATTTCTATTAACTACATGTTTGTTCGTCAATCTTCATACAAATAATCAATAATTTAAATTTTTAATGAAGACAACATTTGTTGTTTTAGCTGTTTTATGTTTGACAAACATTTATTTCAACCTGAAAATCTTCATTCGCACCTTTATTTATTTTGTCCGTTTTGTCTGCCATCCAACTCCAGACTTCTGTTACAATGGACTACAAACTGTACGAGACCTATTAGATCAGACATTCAACTAACATATGGTTTCTCAAGATTTAAACTTTGTGGGGTTATATCAGTTCTTACGCATATTTTTTTCTCAACAACTAAGACATTTCACAACATGGAGTGAGAGTTAACTTGGAAAATAATGTTTTTTTTTAACAACTAAGACATTTCACAACAGGGGGGTGAAAGAACTTGGAAAATAATGTTAAGTTATTAACTGCCAAAGAACAAGTAACTGACACAGTTGACCTATAGCTTTAGGGTAAAACAAATAGAAAATCGTTAAAATTTGGAAGTAATTGTTAAATAATGTTTGCTATAAAATACACTGAATTGTTGGTGTTACTTAATTTAAAAAAAAACTTTTGCATAAGCTAATAAAGAATTTAATTAAATAACGAAATGGACCGGTAAACACTTTAAAAACTCTAGTTTGGATTTTTTAAATAAAATATATCTCTTCAATGCGGACCTAGAAAACGTTTCTTTGAAACACGATAAACAAATTTTTGAATTATTTATTTAGTTTAGTTTACTTAAATTTGTAATTAAAATATATTGTCATAGTATTACAGTAATAAATATATTTCAACTAAATCATTATACATATATATATATATATATATTATTGTTTAAAACATAATTTTATAAACATTTTGTCTTCTTATGTTTACGTTTACATTGACTATCTTGTATTTTATTTTGATTGTATTCTTATTTGACTGGGCTATAATTTTTTTAACCATATTTGAGCCAGAGTCATTCAACTTACGAGTCAAGTTTACTAACCCCTCGTCTACCATTTACTCATTGAAAATTATGTAGGTGTATTATACCTCTAAAGGTTCATCAATGTACGAAAGTATCATATTATACAAAACAGGAAAATATTAAACGTCATTTTTTTATTCAACTCATCAATTTCAAATTAGTGTTGATTTCCAAAATCTGTTTATATGATAGATTAAAATGTAATTAAGACTGCAAACAATAAAACTTTTTAAATGGAACACATCATCAGCCAATCAGAAGCAATTAAATCCTAATTTGTCCAACCAAGCTTTTAGTCTAGATAAAACTGTTTTGTTTAGCAGCTCATTAAGTAGCAGGTGATAATAATAGCTCTTTGACCTGATTTTATAAAGAAGGTTCAAAGAAGTATTTTTTCTCCATTATAGCAATGAAATAAATATTTTCTACATTAAGAAATGTAAAATTAACAAAGTTGTGATTATTGCATGTATAAAAACTGTTAAATCTAAAAAAAACATATCTATAAAAATGTAATTGTCTCTCCATTACTTCAATGTTCATTATTGACGTTTTGTAACTTATTTAAAAGAAATTAAGTATTTTTTTGTCTTTCGTTGATATAGTATAATACTAAGTAAAGGATTATTTACATTACGCTATATATATACAGGATGGAACAAAGTTAGTGTTAAAAACTTCGGGAAATGGGTCAAAATAAATAGAAAATCTAGAATAATATTTTTTTCAAAAAACGCTTCATTTTCCAAATATCCTCCATTTTGTTTCTTTTACTAAATAATTAATATCTAGAGAACGGTTTAACCGATTGAGTTCAAACTTGGCATGAAGTTTAACCTAACAATGATCTGTCTATGATCTATAACAAGAAAAATACACGATTATATCCAATCATGCGCTTTAAAATGGCGGGTGTTTGTAAATGTCAGACATAAATTACTCAAAAATCGTACATGTTAACAAAAAATTTCTAGGTACCTTTTTTGTAGCCCTTTTAACTCCCTATCGGAGTTTCAACTTTAACTTTCAAAACAATCGGATGAAGAATAATAGTTAAGTTAAAGATAATGACAGCAAATGTACATACAATATTGTAGTAGTTACTGTGTTGGTATAGGATGCCGGGTTGAATAAACCAATTATTACACATAACTTAGCTTTATCCTTCATTCGATTGTTTTAACAGTTACACCAACCGATAGAGAATCAAATGGAGTACAAAAAAATGTCTTGACATTTTTTGTTAAAATTGTACGAGTTTTGAGTAATTTAGGTTTGATATATTCAAGCAGTCGCCATTTTGAAATTCATTATTGGATATAATCGCTTATTTTTCTTAAGATAGATCATTGTTAGGTTATGATGCCAAGTTTGAACTCAATCGGTTAAACCGTTCTCTAGATATTAATTATTTAGTAAAAGAAACAAAATGGCGGGTATTTGGAAAGTGAAGCGTTTTTCGAAAAAATATTATTCTTGATTTTCTATTTATTTTGACCCATAGAACCATTTCCCGAAGTTTTTAACACTAACTTTGTTCCACCCTGTACATACCTGGTTATCCGTCTACCCTACTAGCAAAAAAATTTTCCAGTGCAATGATTCGTCTTGTGAATTGTGTTATACGTGTTTTTACTTTGTTTTGACGTACTGACATGTAAGTAATTTAAACGAAAAAAGCCAGAAGATGGAAACTTGTTTCCGAAATGCGTTACTATGAACTCTACAGCAAAAGGTTGCAAGACGAATAACCAGGAATATATATGTAACTTACATAAATATAATTATCCTAACTTACAATTAAGGGATACAGCGGATGAAGATAACGTTAATAAGAACATAATCTTAGGCCTTGATCTTTAAGGGAAAGTTGATTATTTAGTTTAAAAAAAGTTGAGTAAAGATAAAACAAAATCACGCATATTCTAAAAAAAAAAAAAAAATTTATGCATCGCAACACTCTTTGTACATGTCTAAAAAAGCATTTACTTATACAAATTCATAGTGCATTTATTTATGGACATGACAGAACGATCAGATGTATCAATTCACATTATAATTGATAATATAAAAACAACACAAAACCTAAAGTATAAGTTGTAAACATAACCAAAAGGTTCAAACAATTGTTGATGTAAACAGCTGATGGATGAAAACAGTTGCTATATTTGAAAGAATACAACCTTCCGCATAAGCTGTACTAATCAGTAACCGTGGACAGTATGAACCATAATGAGTTAAGAAAAGCATATAATTACTTCCTCCTTATTACTCTTTGATAATTGATAACTGATGAAGGAAAAATTCTAAAATTGATTTGTTTGAAGTAAACGATACTCGACAGTAAAATTATAAAATAATTAGTGAAACTGTTCTTTTTGTATTCTTGACGTACATTGATTTACCTTCGTCCAAAATAAAATAAAACGAGATTTTTTTGTTTCTCAATTATATATCAACTATAAAAACTAAAACATAACAATTACTAAAATATATTCAAATATACTCATAATAAATTTTAATACTTTGCAAATATATTTTTAATGTTACTTTTACTTATTTCACGCAATTTTTAAGCACTTACATAATGTGAATCAATATAATAGTTTTCCATCGTGATCAGAGCAAGCTGTTCTAAAACCAAGAAACTTGGAAAACAGTTTAGCTTTTCGCTAACCTGATTTCCAAGGCACTAATGCATACATAAGACTAAATATTTTCAATACTAAGGTCTACAGAAGATTGTTTCTCTGTTCTCATACGTGCTAAACCTGAATGTTGGATAAACGACAGATGAATTCTATTTGTAATGTTATTTATTTACTAGACAGAGAGCCGTTCATTTGCTCATATTTTGTTATTAAATAAACACTTCGTTTCAAAATTCGAATAACAATTTTCTTTGCAGATATCGTAGCCATTTGTAATTGTTGTTTCTTGTCTCCCCATCACTCTGTCTCTCTCTTTATTTTTGATCTCTCGTTTTATTAGTAAAATTTTCAAAGTAGCCCATATATTTATACAAACACATAGATATTTAATACTTAAAACAAAGATTGTAGTTTGTCTTTGTCTAGTGGTTTTCGAACTAAAATGAACAATGTATGAACAATGTAATAATTCATTCTGCGAAATTATTTCCGCATCGTATCTCACCTTTAATTAATAAGAGTTTAGTGCTGAAGTTCTGTTGTTGAATTTAAAGCATCTTCAGTTTCTATAAACTCCAAACTTTAAAAATAAGTTTGATATATAATATCGAATAATAAAATAATATCTGAAATCAAAAATCCTACTTCAAAAAAAATTATTAGATAAAACTGTATGTGTTTTTTTAAGTCAAATAAAATGCATTGAAGGGCCACTTCTAATTTGTATGCCGTATTTAAAACCCAAATGAAAAAAGTGAAGTGTCTCATTTAGTAGATGCTGTATCATTACGTTCCATCGCCTGTTCAATTTGCATTCACCTCACAATGCATGCAAATGACGTCATAATACGGTATAAAGTTATGCAACTCGTATCACGTGGTTGACAATGCGTACGTTAAAAACAAACAAAATATTATTCAGCATTGTAGATTAAATAAAATTAATTTTAACTTACATTGTAATGCTCTCAAGTAGTGGCAGCTTACCTGTAAACATCGATATTAACATTATTAAATAATACCAATTTTTGGAAAATATACAGAACTGTTAAACAAATAAATACAGTGTAATTTAGACCTCAATAGTACTTTTGTTCCAGACACTTTTCTTCTAAATTCAAGCTTTAAAATAAAGTATTTTATAAAAAATATACCAAATAATTGATTCAAAAAATATATATAATTATTTTTTTAAACCATTTAAAAACATGACTAATTTGTCATAACAAATAAGTTAAAAGTTTTATAAACTAGATTTAATTTTATATACTGTACTAGTATATTACAAAGGTACACATACAAACACAACCATCCAAACTATTTAGTTTATTTAAATACTTTCATAAAGATATACAAACTGCAACACTTTGTCAATATATTTTTTTAACAATTTAAAAAATCCATATATATACTGTTTCCTACATGTTGTTAGTATAAATTAAACCTGTAAGCATTTTAACAAAATTGTTGGATACTACAATAGTTGCGCAGTGAACTGTTGACAAGCGTTGAGGAAATTTCCTCGGCTCACGAGCTGCTTCGAACCACTATAACGAAAACATTTGCTTTGCGTGATTGCACTTCTACCTTTCGTCCTCACATTAAGGACTTTGCTTTGCGATTTTGCTTCCCGTGCGTCGGCTTGGAATCAGAAGCTGCCCTCAAGGTGAAATCTGGGGACAATGATCAGTGCTCATTGTACACTCCCGACCTTAGGTCTCACCATAACAGTCATTAGGTAGGTTATACTATTGGGACGGAATATTCTAACAACCTACGGGACGGAATATTATAATTTCTATTCGCATGAGAAATGAATTAAAGATATACACGAATATCCACCACAAAGCTGTTTGAAGACACAATATCGTCTCGGCAGAAATGCGACGTTAATCTTGATTATTTAGGCTTTGAACTGAAACTCCCTTTTGAATGTGTAATATAAAATTACTTGGACGTGCCTCAGAAACTTGTATTCTGTTTTCAAAACATATGAGAATATTGATATGCTGGTTTAAGTCAGATGTGCAATTTAAAATCTGGAGCATTTAATAAAATTATTTAGTTTTCCATGTACTTAAAATCTTGAAGTAAATACATTGGTTTACTAGAGATTTGAACTGATTACTTGCAATCGTTGTCTGTTAATTACATCTTATTACGCAATGAAAGTTATTGTAATAACCTTATAGAATTTATATTCATAAATAAGTTATTTCTGTGAATACAGTAATGTATTTAAGAACTGACAATAATATTATATATTAATTCGGAAAGGAATTGCTTTATGGTCTTATTTCGTCGTTATTTTAAAACCAATTTATACAAATGGAGTGTCGTTTTAAACTTTTATTCTGCAGATTTAGATAAAAATATGTATCACTTTATTTTAAAAATAACTGACATTTAAAAGGCAACACCGTGTATTGAAATGGTAGTACTTTTTTGTAGGAAGTGTACAAATGAGGAAATGTGCTCATGCCAAATGCGCACTTTAAAGCCTATAAATTCCAAATAAGTTTGTTAAATACAGTACAAAATATAAAGTCCTAAAAATGACCATGTTATTTATACTCGGCCTTAGTTTGAGAGAACCATTCAACGTACGCTCATGATATATATATATATATATATATATAGATTTGAAGCTAAACCCTTCCCAACTCCGAACAAATGTTAAATATGAAATTGTGTTACTTTAAATGTGTTAATACAAAACGTAACTATTGTTGAGTGAATTATTCACTTTGTATTTACAACTAACAGCTGATTTATTATTAGTGAAATCTCACTACCTGCTTTTAGCAATTAGACATCTGGTCCGCTGATCAGCTGATCAAGGTTTTCACTTATTTTCCTGTACAGTAAATAAAAGTTTAACCTTTATGAAGTAATTATTAAACCTGTATAAGTTTGCTTGTTTTTAAACTTTGTTGTTTTTCCAGTGATAAAATATTTATTAACAATAAAATGACAAAATTTTATAATTTAATTGTATAATACGGTTAAATGTTAAACGTGTGTATAAAACAAAGTGATAAACGAGTTTTGGCTGTACATTTTTATTTATCTAGCATTACCGTTTTAATATGGCTAGAATTCTTAAAAGTAGTGTTGTATAATAGAGTTTTTATAATAATAATAAGTATTTTGTATAGTCACGGTTGTTATTAGTTTTTAGTAATTAGGTAATTTCCACATGATGAAAAAGAAATTAACAATTTCAATAAATCAATATAACGGAAATCATGAAATTTTGTATACCGGTATTATACTGTTAACGGTTTTGCATCACATATTAAAATGAAGTTGTTTTCATATTTACTGTTTTTTTTTTCAGAATTTAAATATTATAAAACAAAAAATTTATTACAACTAGTTATAAATAATTTAAAACTATCTGTGTGGATAAAATATCAAGGAAACCTCTTCTCCTATAATGCCAGTAATACGCTTTTGGTTCACAGTGCACTTAGTAATCCAATCAAAACATATGGATATAATTTCAATTTGCAACAATGGTTTGGTTTCATATGGATATAATTTCAATTTTCCAGCAGTGCAATTAAACCAGTTTAACAACTTCCCTTATAATACACAACTATATACGGAAACAATTATAAACATTAAGTCTTTTGTCTATAATTGGTATGGGTTTACTAATATCCGTCAAATCTATACTAAATGCTTTGTTTTCAACTTTTGTTCTTTGATTATTGTGCTTTCATTATTTATTTTGTGGCATGTTCTAACTAATTTCAGTCCAAAAACGGATGCAATAGCCTACTTACAATGAGATCTTAACATATAAAACTGTTTCATAATTCCAAAAAAACTAGGTACAATATACAATTTAAATTTCTTGATTCCCTATAAATTGAAGTAGTTTATTAAAAATAATAAATGTATAATATAAATCTTTTCTTAATACAAGAAGGCATTATTTTTGTTTGTTCTAATATTGACCAAAGGACACACTTTTCAATGCAGTAAATCTCTTAGCTTGGCTCAAGGGAAAGTTATTATTGTTATTTATTACGTTCTCCCTTGCGTATATGATGAGTTATTGGACATAAATTAACTGCAGAGAAAAGAGGTAACGCAGCATTTCTCCTTCAAGCAAAGTCAAGCCACTAGTGTTGTGATGAGTGCTTTCGTTAACAGTTTTTTTATGAGGGATTTATTTGTGTTTTAAAATAATAAAGAGAATGAAAATTGCCAATCAAATTTAAACAATAACAAACTGATATATAATAAATACACTTTGCAAACACAAAGTACAAACCGGTTAAATACCGTTTTTTAATATGTCCAGTTTTATATAACATAGTTAAAATTATAAAATTTTCAAGAAGGAAGATTTATATTTAATACAATTATTAATTATCTAAAACTAAATTTCCTAAAAATATTCAAATGTGAAGTTGGATTAAATTATTAGTCAAGTAATTGTATCTACCTATACTTACAAATTACAGGCAGTTAACTGACCGTTGTCTATAGCGTATACAAAACAAAAATTATAACTGAAACTATATGCAAATCACTACATTTTAAAGGTAACGTTAATTCGCGGATCATGATTTGAACATATTATTCGGTATATTTTTACTTTCTTCGTTTATTGAAAATATCATCTGATTTCAAAGTGTATTTGCGCATAAAATATGATCATCAACATATTTGTTGTTATCTCATTTTTATATTATGATCAGCAACTGAAGATTGTTCATCTTATACGTCATGTTATAAAAGCTTCTCGATTCCGGAGCATGCTTTGGATGTTCCATAGGTAAAAGGGAACATATTCACGAAGTTATGCTTTTAGAGATTGTGAAATCAAACGGATTCCTGCCCTAAGCTGCACAAAGCCAAAGGTAAATACCCTATGTCCAATGGTATGCATTGGATGAACAACTACCGGTACGTTATTGATGTTAGTACGTAAAAGCTAGGATTTCACCAATCATTAAATGGATTTTGTCGGATGGAAAAAAGTTAAAAAAGGAAACTTTAAAGTTCTTAATAAGTTTTTGTAAATTAGGTAAAAACAAACACAAACAGAAATCAAGGAAAATGCTGACTGTATAATTAGTAAAACATCTTGTGTTACCTTCCGGTTTTGGGATAATGGTGCGTGTATATTTTGATCCCATTATGCATAGGGCACAGATATTCCCATCATCCTACTTAGATCCAAGTGCCTCTGTCCTAATCAATCGTCATTTATGTGAAAATATCAGTGATTAGAATAATCTGTTTGCATTTGCTTCGCCATGAATCATCGCAGTAGTTGGTGAAAAATGAGCGAAACCCCTAGTCTGGAATATATTAGATATCTCAATGGTGTTTTCTTTTACTGAATTTTCATTTTTGTTGTTAAAATAACTTTTATAGTTTTGCCTGTAAATTTTCGAATTTATCTTTGTTAACTAGTTAATTTGCCTAGTTTTAGGATATAAGTTTAGTCTCATTTAATTAATTTAGGATTAGTTTAGTCAAATTAAGTAATAAGTTTAATTTAATTCAATGTTTGTATTCTGTGACACTATGTTTTAGGTATAGTGTTAGTAGATTTCATCTATCTAAGTTCCTAAAGAATCAAATAATGGCGGACAATAAAGACCTTATAGGTTTGAAAGTATTTTTTTTTTAATGAAAATTAAGTTTGAAACTTTTTCAATATAAGAAAACACTGCCCTTCAGTTCAATCTAGCAGTCAATGGTAACCAACTTGTTCGTCTTTGAAAAAAAGGAGAATGATGAAGTTTTTCTCCATAAATATAATGGATACAATGGATCCATGGATCTAATGGATAAATCTATACAGAAATTAATAAAAAATTAATAGGTTGGAAAAAATAAAATATTATGTAAGTTGAAACTCAGGTAGAAGGAGGGGAGTTCGAAAGTGATTTGTCTTGGTTAAACAGACATATTAAAATTGACTGACACTCGTTTTTTTTATTATGTACATATCTAATTGCATGAATACTATTTTATTTTCTATTACTTGTCTAAACGTTATTTCTATATTATTTTACTGCTTCTCCATAACAATGGGTGAATTCATTCTACGATAATATTCAATAATAACAAAATAAAAACAAAAACATTTTAATATCAGAAATAAATCTTATAAATATAATAAACGTTAAAATAAATCACTTTGATATTTTATTAGTCATAATTTAAAATTTCGCTATGGCCTTTCCCAAGGAGTATAAATTGTCTTGATAGATAAAATACGAATTACACAATTAAATTTTTTTTTTTACTATTTTGACGTAACTTGAGTCTTATCATTTGCGACAAAAAGATAAATTTATTTAAAGATTAAACTCAAGGTTTGAGACTTGCGGAGGAGTATAGCTTACACTTGTTGGGCGTCTTCACTGTATCAAAGTATTGATACTGTATTGAGAGTACCGTGTGTCAATCACATTTTTGTATGATAACAGCTAAAGAAAATAATGACTAGCAAGAGTGTATTACAAAAGGTAAGTACAGTTATGACTTAATTTGTCAATTTACAATACAAAATATTTATTTGAAGATGTTTAATAAATGTTTGAATGTGAAAATATAAAGGCACATATTCTGTAAAAAGTGAAGTTAACACATACACTTTTAGTAGTATATACTGCATTTATCTACTTGATCACCACGCAATGAGAAAACAACACTTTTAATCTTAGTCTACTCGATCATTAACACATTCTAACAGGTTTATTAAATAAGTTTACTTTAAGCGCATAAAACTTATCTAAATATTTTCAAATATACACTGATGTTTGTTGTATATGTTAGCAAATATCGCCGTGTTTATAATGTAGGTACTGTATTGCAATAATAGTACTATTCGTGAAAGATCATCATGAATGTAAGATATAAATTTGTACACTTTAAAATACTATTTTTATTACAATTTATATTTGTCTACTTGACCACTGCCGAGGAAATAAAATTAAAAGGTATTGCAAAGATGTGTTTGCAAATGTTACGACATAATTTATAAAATAAGAATGTTAATTGTCCAACAAGAGCACTGCTTGACTTAAGTAAATGAAGAGTGATTTAATCATACAAATTGGAGAATTATTTCATAGCATATCTTTAAAAAATTCACGATTAATATTCTTTAAATACACTTTTAATATTAAATTTAACTATTCAAATTAATTCAAAAGCTTTTGTTTCAAATTAAACTATTTACTTAATTTGATCATCATCATTAAAATATCTAAATACTATTAATGTAAATATGTTATTACGTTGAAACCATTTGCGTTATTATCTATTAAAAATATGTTTACATTCTGTTCCAGTACTTAGAGATGATTCGTGTTAATGTCGTCATTTAAAAAAATTATAATAATTTATCTTTGTGTAAGAATCCTTAAATTCAAGATTAACTGATTACATGTAAAAAATAATATTAAATAAGTAATATAATAATATTCATTAATCAAGATTTAAACTCAAGATAGCTAAGCTATTCACTAAATAATGTAGTGCGGAAGATGAATAAAATAGTTCACTTTATACTACATTTGCCAATTGTAACACAATTAGATACTAATTTGGTTATAAATATTTTATCAATTTCTAAACAAAATATCTAGCGTTAATTGCGTTAAATGGTATAAATTTAAAATTATTTTATGAGCTGTTAAAATGTTTTACTTCTGCTTAGAGCCTTAAAAATTAAATAAAAATACTTTTTACAGCTTTATATGTGTCTTTCCTAAAATATTCAAACGATTTAAGCTACATTACAGTTAGACATGTCTATCTAAATGGGTAATTTATTATATAAAATGTTTCAAATTTAATTTGTTAACTAAAGAAAAAGATTTGTTATGTTCCGATTTTGCAGCTAAAAGTGTAGATTTAATACTTCTTTGTTCAAGGAGAATATTTAATAAGTATCTGTATAGGCTACTATGATAAGAAATTAATATTTGAGGCAGCTACACAGACACACGCATTGAGCCCAAGGTTAATATTATTTATTACCTATGGAGACTGTTTTGTTTTTGTTTTTTTTTTAATACAGTATGCGAAATAAACCCGTCGTCAATATTTATTGTGTCTATGATTCATAAAATATTCTGTTACTTAAAGATAACATACACAATTAACTGGAATGTCAAATACATACAGAAAGCAATAAGGTAAACACAGGGATTGTAAGGGCACAAACAATACTGTCATGTATATCTTAATTAAAGGTAGTAATATAGTAATATAGTAATAAAAAGAGAGAACATAATAATTATAATGGTAATTCCACTGAACCAACCAACTACATAATGTAACAAAAGTATATTTTTGATATTAGATGTAAAAATGCGCATGATACACAAAACATACGATGAAAAGAAAAAAATATACAAATACGCACCAAATTATAATTAAATAAACATAAAAACTTAGTTGGAACTGTTTAAAAACTTAAATGAGAAGAAAGTTGTACATTTAAATGAAGCACCGGCCTGAATCGTTATAGCAATAAAATAAGTATTATAACCTACAATGCTACAAACCATAGTTGAATAAACAAACGTTAATCTCAACACATTTAACACGATCGAAACAGAAAACATGACAGACAAAGCACATAAATAAAAAACAAAAGAAAAGTTGTACATTTCTCAATACTTAGCCTAGAATATTTGTTCGCAGTTTTGAATTGAAAAATATTAGGGGAGGGAGATGGGGGAGGGAGATGGGGGAGGGAGAAATGGAGAGAGGGGGAGAAGAGAGCGGAGAGAGATGAAGAAAGAAAGATATGAGAATATTTTATGTTAACAAAGTTTAGACTAACATTTCAAATCCCACATATTTTACATGATCCTAGATGTTTAAAAGAAAAGAAAATACATTTAAAACAAGTGGTAATTGTAAACATTTTAAAGTCTAGTTACATCTCTATTTAAATGAAGTTACTGCACAATATTATAATATTGTTCATTGAGAGACATTATTGTCAGAATTTGTAGAAATGTAAAATTTGTTTTTCATGAAAGAGCATTGGAACCTTTCCACTCGATTGTATATCGAATGGCATGAATTGAATGCTAATATTAATCGATTGTCGTAGCACTTCTCTGAACGTGTACCGGTTCCCACGTGCACTGAAAAGGAATTTCATTTAGTTTTTTCTCGTAACCTATATTTTTATCTAACTAGAGAGAGTTAAGAAAATAAATTGCAGTAGTTAACTTCTTTAAATAAAAAATTTATTAAGTTCTAAATGTACTGATGTAAAATACAAATTTGTTTATGAGCATTAGATACATCAATAAAGAAAAATAAACATTATTTCATCCAGGTTACTACAATATTAATTTAGTCACCTTTCCAATAATCTTATTTTAATGTAAAATAATAATGCATTTTCTCTTCTAAATAATTTAAGTCTTAAAGTTTTAAAACTAGTATTTATCTTTTTTTACTAGTCCAGATCAAGTAATGCACAACTTTCTTCGAAATAGCAGAGTCTTAACATTAGTCGTAGAAGAAAGGTAAATTGTGTTAAAGGTACGCCAGATATTTAAATTTTATCTCCAGAAAAAATTATATTTGTATTTAACCGTTTCAGAATAGCGACTGACTCATTTTCGGAATTTATCAATGACTCGGCGGTTGTCCTTTTTAAGCTACAGAAGAAATACATAAAAAATATAAATAATGCTTTTATAAATTTTCTGTAAATTAGCTTTAAATTTATTCGATGTAAATTTTTTTTAACTACTCCCATTTTGAAAAAGGCACAAAAATACAACATTGTTTTATTTATTGTAAACGTATAAAACGTTACACTAAAAGTACACCAACAGCTCTAGTTTCAAAGGCAGCAGATAATGAAGAAGGATTAATTGTAATTAGAACAGCTAAGAAATGTTAAAATTATGCATTATTATTGATCACTTATTTTTATAACAAAAAACTTCAGTTGAGTAATTATATCATTGAAGGAGTTAAACAATAATGGGGTAAATACATAAATAAATGAATAATGAATAATAGAATAATAATATCATATTTGTTTGCTATTTTTCAAATTTTTAGTAGTTTTTGATTTAAAAAGTTAAAGAAGACATTTTCAACAATGTCTCTACAGTACAAAAAATCCTATCATTCAAGCAAAAATTCTGATTCTACTGCGAATACGTCAGATCTAGGTCACCGCTACTCCCGTCACCTTATTCTGGTCCAAGTACCTCTGTCCTAATCAATAGTGATTTCCGTGAAAATATCAGAGTATACAATAATCTGTTAGAATTTGCTTTATCGTGAGTCGGAACATTGGCTGGTGATCGAAGCTAGCAGGGAACCAAAGTATCATTTATCTGGCTTTGGTTGTTAAATAGATATGAAGTAGCTCAGGACTTAAATCACACTCTGTATATGTCCTTGACTTTGTTTGTTGTCCATTGGTTTCAGGCTAGTTGGATTATTGTCACTATTATTTGTACAAGTATATTTCTGTCATCCTCTACTAATGGAAGTAGAACAAAGCGACAAGGTAAGATTAAACTAAATATAGAATTATAAAAGAACTAGCAGGAGCGATCCGGCTTTGCGCGAATAGACAAATCAAAGTTAAATGCATACTAACAAAAAATATATATCAATAAATATATTATACTATGCATTTCTTAGGGGATTTTTAGTAACCTTGACCCCCTAAAATTTCGATTTTTAAAAAAAAAATCTTTCTTAGCGAGCACCTATGGCCCTAGAGGAAGCTATATACCAAATTTCGTTTAGATCAGTTTTCTAGTTTTGGAGAAATCGTGATTTAGTGACTTTGACCCCCCTAAGATTTCGAATTGTTTTAAACCCTTTCTTAGTGAGCACCTATGGCCCTAGAGGCTAGAGGAAGCTACATACCAAATTTCGTTCCAATCCGTACAGTAGTTTTTGAGATTTCGTGATGAGTGAGTGAGTTAGTGGTATTTGGCTTTTATATGTATAGATTAATAACATAGATGATATTTAATTTCAATTATATTTTTATTGATACAGAAATAAAATACTGATGATGACTTGAAAGTTATATCCAGAATATCAAACTATGTTTGTGTCTGTGCAGGTAAATGTGATTGATTAGTCTTTATCCAGCACTGAATTTCATCACGACGACAAAGGATCAATCAAAGTAGTAGGCTCCATTTTGTGTTTTGCATTTTTAAGGGTCTGCTCCAGTAAAAATAAAATGGATTTTTATCTCATAAGAGCAATGTTAAATTTCAAACCATTTATTTCGTTTACTTTTTATCGTAAAATTGTTTGCAAGGTCTCATTTTAAGCACAGTCACAATACGCATCCGTCTTGCAATTTACATTTTTTTAAATTTCTTTCATTTGTAAAGTAACTGACATTTAGTAAGTACAAAGTTTGAATTTTTTTCCTAACACAATAAAAAATTAACAATGAAAAATAATTTGCAAGCCGGATCCGAAATTTTATAAAGAATATTCAGTTTTTTTCAACACTCAATTAAAAAAGATAGACTTGTGAAATGGTTTGAAATGAGGCAATGTCAAAGCGTTCAGCTGCAAGAAATTGCACTGTTTAGATAGAGATACAGTCACACCGGAAGTGCGTTTCCTGTTGCTTTCTCGTTTACTGGAGCAGACCCTTAATCCCTCCTCAGCAGTAGCTATTTTGTTTTAAGCTGCATTAAAATAATATGTCAAATTTCTTTAGATTTAGCAGATTTCTTATATTTTCTTTAGTTCTTAGTAGTTTGACTATCTTTTTAAATTATATTTGAAAAGAAACAATAAACATATATAATTTGATTTTAAATTAAACTTATGACCCAATTCCAATTTATGAACATGAACAACCAGAAAAACAAACAAAACCCAAGCTATACCCAATATTGGTAAACATTTTTTGTTTTTAGTTTAATATTTTGTTTTTGATACAAGAATTATTGTAAATATTACAGTCTTAACTTATAATACAGTAATAATCTTAAAGGAAAAATAAAATAAAAAGTAACTTCTTATATTATGTACATAATTATTTTATTATTAATTATTTTATTATGTATAAGAAGAATTAAAGACACACACGCGAGTGACATTATGACTTTAACTTTTTTTAATGCTTTATGATATGTTTTGTGCCCATGATTAAGTGTTGTGAGAAATATTTTAGCGATGTTCAGTTGGACTGAACTTTTGTGTAGTGAATGATTTGATAATGGTCTGAACAAGAGAGATCGAAACCGGTCACCCACGAAAAAGGAATAGTAATTGACGTTTTTTTTTAAAAAAAAGGTTCGTACCTATTTTATTATTCGTACACACTATTCCGGAGGCTCAAATACCTAAAATGAAAAAATAAGTCATTGTTTCCCATTAAATAAAAAATTAGTTCTTCTTTCTCGGAGATTTATAAAAAGTGCTTACATATAAACCATTATGGGTAAAATGTTAGCAGTAAAAACTGTCAACACATCTATAAAACTGACTCATACAACTTTATTCTCGTTTGTGTTTCTTTTTCTTCTCATTTCGATATCTTGAAACGATATTATTATCACACAGTTTCCTATAATATAAACATATCTGCAAACTAACAGAAAAATAAAATAAATTCTGTAGTAAAATGTTCAAAAAAATTGTTTTGTCCTTCGTCGATTAAAAACGTCGACGGGTATAGTTACCGACATAGTCTACTCTCTCTCTAAGGATTTTTTAACCAATGACAATACCATGATTATACTATTACTTATTTACGACGTAGCAACTCATAGTTAACTATAAAGATTGCGAACTATAGAAATTATGTTTATTATAAATTGATCTCTTTCAGTGTTTAACCTGTACGACAAAGCCACAAACTCCTGCACAACTATTGACTCGAAGCCAGGATTCTGTATTGTCATCACGCAATGTCCAGTCCTGTTTAACTTCATCAGGACTAACAGGACCATAGCAGCAACCCAGTTTATTATAAGATCAACTTGTTTCTTTGAAAAGAACACCCCCATCGTTTGCTGCCCGTCGGAACAAATCAAAACTAAATTCCCTAAAGATGATGTCTGTGGATTATCTGAAGTCATACGTGATCGTGTGGTCGGAGGCGAACCGGCTGCTCTAGGTAAATATTGTCACATTTACTACACACAATGTGTTTTAGTTATTAAAGTATTATGGTCTATACTGATTACTCCAGAAAGTACCAAGGGCCAAAACCGTTTTATTTTCCTGCCATTATATATAATTTCTAGACTAGTCAACAAATACGTGCCATGAGCGAGCAACGCTTGCTAAATTCGCTCGTTCAATTACTATTGTGTACTAAATGTCCTTTGTTGTTTGTATTACGACCGCGACAATTGACAACACCTGGTGGTCACAAGCAGAAATAGGTAATGGTAGTACCCTCTATCGTTAAAAGACAGCGTTAGTAGTACTTTCAAAAGCGCAGTCTAATCTCATTGTTTCAAGAAAGTTCTGGTGTATTCCACTCACTTCTAGATGGCAGTAATTGGAGTATAAAAAGGCTAACTTCTTAACCGCGAGTCAGTCTGCCTAGAGCAGGAGATGGAAACGAAACTGTTTGTTGTGAAATGAAGTTACTATAGTGCGTAACTCCTTAAAACGTGTTTGTGCGTGTTTAAAAGACATCTTCGTAACAGTATTTTAATTTGACTTGTTGTTTTTGAGTGTCATTAACTAGTATAGAAAAGAAGAGAAGAATAGACAGTGAATGCACAAATTCAAAGATCAATGGAACTTTCAATATTTCGTAATTGAGTCCAGTAAGAAGGCACTATGTTTGATTTCCAACGAAACTATAGCCGTTCTCAAAGAATATAAAATTAAACGTCATTATGAAACAAAATATTTTCAAAATTACAAAAAATATACAGGAACTTTGCGAACAGAAACATTTGAAGCCTTAAAGCGCGGATTAAAATCACAGCAATCATCGTTTACGAAACTCAATACTGAACAAGAGCAGGCCCGCCCAAACGAATTCCGGGCCCTTAGGCAAATATCTTGTGAGGGCCCCTTTCGGTCTCAACACTACTCCCCCACCCACCCCAGTCAAACCATATCACCTTCTTTAGGGTGTTTTTTCTTACTTTAAATCTATTTACATAAATACAAGTAGACTGCTGTCGTTAAACATAATATATATGGACTACTGTAAATATACATAGTTTTAATGGTTGTTGTTCAAACGCTTTTCATAATAAACAATGCTTTTTTTCGTATAAAAAAATAAAAGAAAACAAATTATAGTTTTTTTACAGCGATATTTATGTACACCATGTCAAGTAAAAATACCAAATATTATTACCTTTAGTAATGTTAAAAATATTTTTTTAAGTATAGCCTATGTTTATTTAATGTGAATTTCATTGTTTTTGTTGCAATTTTGCTTTCGTTTCAAGAAAATATAAACGTCAAATTTATTAATAAAAATTAAGAACTTTTTTAAATGTCTCATTTGTAAAGATTTCCATTTGTAAATTGTAATGCAAAACATATTTTCACTATTTAGTAGTGTTAAAAACATTTTGTTAAGTATAACCTATGTGTAGTTAATGTGAATTTTATTGTTTTTGTTGAAATTTTGCTTGTGTTTCAAAAACATTTAACCGTCAAATTTATTACTAAAAATTAAGAACTTTTTTAAATATCTTATTTGTAAAGATTTCTATTTGTAAATATTTGTTTAGTTTATTTCATATTATATTTTTTGTATTCAATTGCGTATTTTCTGCCTTTTAAGTAAATTGTCAGTGAAGTTAAAGAGTTCCTATTTTTACAAATATTTCTATACTCCATTACTTGTCCTAGACTGCTGGCTTCCCAAACCACAATTTCATTTTTTTTTTTTTGCCTGAGCCAGGCCCCTGGGTGGGCCCGAACAAGAGGTTGCAACTCGTGGCAGCTTTCGTGTGGGTCTTGATCGCAAAACGTGGAAAACCTTGACTATGGAGAAATGATCAAAGAATGCATTTTAGACTCTAAAACAAACATACGTTCAAACATAATGTTAATTTCAACTAGTTAAAACTAAGTAAAAAAAGGGGGAATATAGGTAATTTAAACGTTATGGTTGAATACAAATCTATTTCACTTGCCTAATTATGTACAGACAAGTAATTTGAACAGTTTAACAACATTTTGTACCAAAAAAATATTTATTTCAAAGTTCTTTAATTTAAAAATTCCTAAAACAACAATATTTTCCCTTTGTACTGCCTGTAATAAACAGTTTTGAATCTATCTACTCAAAATAGTTTGTATGTTTGATTTTAAAGTTCGGCTTGGAAGAAGATTTATCAAACTGTTAATGACGTTTTATACATTGAATAATGAAAAAACCTACATACGACTCGAACGAGGAAAATTGCTATTTGGATCTCTGGTAAATAATTTAAATTAAATAATGTATGGAAAGTTGTTAGCAATATTGAGGTATACAAAACATGGCTCAACGGGTGTATATATATTATTACACACAAACTGCAATAAAAGATACCTTTGGTTAAATATTTGTTTTATTACTTCCATAAAAAGTACACCCAGTTATTTATAATAATAACTACAGTATTATGTCTTAACCCTAGTAAAACAATATTTTATATTCACGTGGAGTAACTAATTTTCATACAAACATTCTGATTCAACTGTCTTATTCGCATTTACACTTTTGTAGATGTTGTTGTGTTAACGAAAGTAATTCCAATTCTAATATGGATGAAACTAAAGCTATCTCTAATTAAAATTAACAATACTTATTTATGGTTAGATTACCCTTTATAAAATATTGTGTTATTAGTATAACAGAGAATGTGTCGTGTTTAGGAGCCTGGCCATGGGTCGCAGCTCTAGGATATACATCACAATACACGACGTCAACTGATTGGATGTGTGGCGGCACACTCATCTCGGACATGTATGTCCTTACGGCTGCGCATTGTCTAGTAAACACCGGAGTGATGAGACTGTAAGAATATCTCATATCAGTTAGGAGAAAAACTTGAAAATATTTTAATACTTTTCTCATGCGAAAGGTCTGCGTAAATGCATTTCATCTTACAAAAAAATCTTTCTCAGTGACTTACATGATAATGTTTATTTATCCATTAAAGTGTAATTATAAATTATCTTAATTTGCTCCGTCTTGTGACTTCTGTTGTATTGTAATCAATACGCGATTCGGAGTCGAAACTCCATCCTCAGTTATTATCTCATTAAAGGTCGTCAAAACATTAAACACCTTAAAACATTCACGTTAAAAACACATAAAACACTACACACACATATACACGTTTTTACATTTTTGAGTTACGTGCGCACGGTAGCTCGGTACGTGAACAATTAATTCAGGTAATTTATAATTACACTTTAATTGATATACAATTAGTGACTTGGACACCAAAAAAATTAAAATTAAATGTTTATTTACAAATTAGTAGAAATTATATCTATTTAGATCTCTTTGTGGTCGGACATTACAAAAAAACTTATTACTATTGGGATTTTTCCATTAAAATTTAGTTTTTAGGAATATTTATTGCAAAAGTTTTTTTAAAATGATATAATAAGATAATGTATTTTTTTTAAGAAATAAATTTTACTATTTATTACTAAGCGAACACGTTTGTTTTGATATCATTGTATCCTAAAACAAAACAATTGTTTTCAAACAAGTGTAACAAATCCAACTATTCACGGCAACTAATAGACGAAGATCACAGTTTCACGGACTATAGCAGTAACTTTGATCCTATTAAAATTCCACAAAAGACAAATTTGTAATCACTGTAGAAGATTTCGAAATTTTAATGGTATTTAAAGTAAATCTAAAAAAAACAATGCAATAATTGCTAAACGACTAACTGATCTTCGATTTCAACATTCTTTTAGCCACAGAGATAAGAGTTCAATAAATTATGTAAATATTATTTCAATAAGTAAAAGGTGGCGATAAATTCAGACTACGTTCGTTCAGTTAAATGTTGAACTAAGACGTACAGTTGCTATCCGGTTACCACAAGGTGGACACCTACAAAAAAACAATTTTCTTAATTTAACTAGTGATTTTTTCAATTGTCTTGAAACTGACACAAAAATACTTATTTTATATACGTAAGTTTTCTTATTATAATAAAATATGATAACCATAATGTATCCAGCCTTTTAAACAATGCATGGTTTAAGACAAGAACATTATAACCATTAATACAACCGCATATTTTTAATTCATTCCCAATAAATTTATTGACAAATTCTTCTTTTTCAGATCGGTTGTACGGCTGGGAGAGCTAAATCTGGACATTCAACAATTGGATGGCGCTGATCCTGTGGATGTTAAAGTAGAAAAGATAATTCCCCATGAGCGTTACAATTCAACTGAAAGAACTTCAGATATTGGTTTAATTAAACTAAAGGACAGAATTAGTTTCACAAGTATGAAAACTTTGTGATTCTTTTATCTTAGGAAATAGCTTAGGGTGTTCGCTTTTTTAGAACCTGAACCTTTCACAATACTTTCAACTATAGCATTTGATTTTCTCTTACAAACTTTACTTATTACGATATAACGACAAATTATATCAAATAAACAATAATTCCAAATTGATAACAGGCCCATTTTAATATAATAAGGATATTAATAGTTCAATTGTTGCTGAGGTGGGTAGAGTGCTTAATCCCAAACATGCACTGTCCGTCAGAAAATTAAGCATCGTTTATTTAAATATGGCAACTTAGTTTAGTTAATAGTTAACAGGGCAACACATATGTCTCAAATTACATTCATTAAGTAAAGAAGGCTAAACATAAATACAATAATATTACAAAATGGACTTACATTCTAAACATGTTTTTAAGAAACTTTGCATTGCCAATTTGCTCGATGTCTATCTTAAGCACAAACTTGTGTTTTCAGTGGTTCCTATAAATCATTAATAACCTGTATTTACAAGACAACACCTGATCGGCAACCACATGACGGAAATTTACGTACTATAAAATGTAAGAAACATTAAATGTATTAACTCTAGAAGTTAAAATTATAGTTTTAACTCAAAGCATACTACTTAAGTGGCTCATGTCATTGTTGCGTTGCAGTAAAGCTCCATCAATTGCAAGGATGTTTGTTCTATTGTGGCCTATTTTAACTAAAGCATCCTCTGTGCTCTCTCTCTCTCTCTTTTTGCCCCATAGAAAAAATGGTGAACTTAAAGATCTAGGGAGTGGCTCGGTTACACAACGTTACTAAGCCGTGATATGAAAGACTTAAATTAATTGCGTAAATAATTGCTCAGAGTATGAACTGTAGCTCCGCGTTCTAAAAAGCATTTGCCTAGTTTAGACGTTTTTACCGCAAATGATTTAAAATCTGCAAAATATTGCGATGAATTTTGTAATACTATTTTATCGTCAATGTTTTCAAAAAGAGCACAAACATTCTAAAGGAATCTTAGGAACAAAATATCTCATTTTGTATTTGTTTAGGGTATTTTTTTCGTGAAAATTTACTTCGTCAAGTATAAGTAAGGAATCTATAAAAAGCGAAAATCAGCTACTCGATGTGTGATTGACCATTGCTCCATTTTTACTGAAAATAATGGTATAATATATTTATGTAATTATCCGCTGTTGTGGAATCTACGGGCTGAAATTTCGCCGTAACTCAATGTTAAAATATAGTAGCGAGGCACGTGAGAGCCTGTATAAGAAATTAGGACACTAACTACCTATACTTTTGCATTCCAAAAACTAGATTTTTTGTTTCAGATCGCCTTTTGTAGTACAAGTGCATTTGTAGTAAATATATTATTATGTAATTTATTATATATTTTGTTTGTAATAAAAGTTACATGAACTTACAGACTACGTCACTCTCTATTTTCCAGATCTATTAAGACCAATCTGCTTACCTTTTGATGAGGACCTTCGGACAAACACTTTCGTTGGATACAACCCCTTCGTTGCAGGCTGGGGAGCTTTATCACACTGTACGTGCAATTTACTTTGGCTTAAAAAGTTGAATTTGAAAATACATAAACTCTCTTATTCCGACTTTTCACGTCTTTATACACAATTTAAGCACATTATTCTGTTTAATGATTTTCTTTCTATATTAAACTCACATACTTGTTATATTTCCAAGTATGTTATTTATAATTTGTATGTTTAATCAATCACTGTATTGAAATTATACAGCTCTGTTAAAAAATGTGCTTACAGCGGGACCTTCGTCATCTGAACTTCAGGAAGCGCAAGTCGTTGTTACAGATATTCCCAGCTGTAAGAAAGTTTTTATGAACTTTGTTGGAACAACAATCGACAATAGAGTAATCTGTGCTGGAAAGTTAGGTACAGATGCATGCCGGGTAAGCAGTCAATCGTTCACTAATCTAAAAGAGATTTGACTCTCATTGTTTTATCATAATTATATAATTTGACATTATCAAATACAAAGGATTCACAACTAATAACGATGTATTACTGACACTAATGGCATATCAAATGAGAAGGCTTGTTTGTGTGTTTAGGGCAACTTGAAAATTTCGAAAATGAATTTTAATAAGATTTCATACAGTTTTATTCAATTCACAGTGACTTAGGTTATTTAAGTCGATCTCACCTATCTGCAAGTGATGGTAGAGGTGAACGGTTTAATGTCTTCCATCCCAAAACTTTAAAATAGAGTAAGGAGAGGTACGCAGTTTTACAGGTGTGAGATCTAATACAATGTATGGTTTATATTCAGGGCGATAGAAAGGTGTTAACACAGCTTCACTTGTGTGATTATCAGTTTCCTAAATTGTAGTTGATTAGATTTTTTATTTAAACAGTATCTGTGTCATGAAATGATATTAATTTTAACGAAATTCAGTGGCTCTTAAGATTTATTTTGAAAGAACATAGGTCAAATAAGGGGAAACAATTTATTAAGGTTAAATAAGTAACTAAAGGTGCAAAAATTACATTACATATAAGAGACGTTCGAACATATTAGGTTACAATGTCTTTTTTAGAATTGTTAAAATGTTAAGATAAAACATGAATTTCCTTAAGTAGTAATTACAATATTAATAAATATAAGATAATGTTCTTAGATTAGATAAATAATTATCAGTATGTCGGGATTACAGCTGTTTCGCTGACATTGCAGTATTGTCAGATGCACAAACAACACATAATAACACTGGGATTACATATTTGTTATAATTACACATATTTTAATTTTTATATTTTTTAAGTAGGTCGTCAATTTTCATTTAAAACTGTTCCTGTTCAGCATGTTACCAGTATGTCGGATTACAGCTGTTTCGCTGTCATTGCAGAAATTTCAAATGTACACAATTACTTAATAAAACTGGGGTTATACATTTGATATAATTACACATATTTTCTATTTTCTTTAGTTGGGTCGTCAATTTTAATTTTAAAATGTCTGTGTTTATCATCTTACCAGTATGACACTATTATTTGGACTAGATGACAGCACTAAGGTCTGTATTTTATCTGTGGTGACAATGTGTTTTATTTGATGTTATGCTTACGTGTGGCTGTGTTGTCCAAGGAAACTGTTGTGTTGTTTATTTTATTAGAGGCAACGTTAAGGTTATTGATTAGTAATGCAAAAGGATTGCTTTTTAAAAGAGTTTAAATATTTTATTTTAAAATTATTTTCAATGAAGGACGATCATGTTTAGTAGTTTTGAGATGTTCTGCATAATTCGATTTGTGTCTGTTATGTGGGAATAGTTATGGCATAGTATATGTTCTTATAAAGTGGTATGGGTGTTCTGTGCGAAAGTTTCGTCAACTTGTAAGGTCTGTTATTTCTATATTTGTTGATAGATTTGTGGGTGTTTGTTAGTAAATTGCTTAGTTTGTTGTTGGGTCCAGTTAAGATATTGGTTGAATATTTCTGGTGTTTACTATATTGCATGGTGACATCATTTTTCGTTAGTTGTTTTCTGTCTGGCAGTAGTCCAGAGTTTTGTTTGTTCATTATTTGGTCGAGTGTTTTAATGGTATCTGTTGGCGTTTGCAATATGTTAGATTGAGTTATATCTTCTTAGATGGCTGTATTGCTCGTACTTAAGATATAAGTGTCATATGTATACAACTATTGTATCCTGCCAATTTATGTGACAATGGCTGGTTAGAAGTGATGTGGAAAGAGTGTGGATCATAGTCGATTTTATAATCAACATTTTTGTTAATCTTACTGATTAAGAAGTGCAGATAGTTAATCCTTTCATTGAACTCTATTTGCATGGGTGAAAGTTAAGGTGGGTGGTCTTTTTTAAAGAAAATTGTTGAACATTTCTACGTATCCGCATTAAACCAGCATAGGATGTCGTCTAAGTATTTATTTTATAGTATTTTTATATTTATTTATTACGTCAATGTTTATGATACGTTCGTTCTCAAAGTAGTTCATAAATATGGCAGTAGTCATTATGCCAAATTAGGGGAACCTCATAGCCAGGCCTTTATTTTGTAAGTAGATATTATCATTGAAGGAAACTTTTTTGCTGTGCATGCTGGCTGTGAAGAGGTCGATGAGTTTTTCTATGACAACTTTGGATAACGTACTATGTTGTTGGAGGTTGTCTTCCAGAATATTTGGGGTTTCTGTTATTGACACATTTGTGTAAAGCTCTGTTATATAGAATGATACTAATTTACGACTAGTATTGTGTCAATTATATTCATTTAGTTTATTGAAAAAAATTGATATTATTTAGTGTTTTTTCTTTGTACTTTTCAGGGAGATTCTGGAGGACCGCTCATGATACCGCGGGGAAAGAACTACTACTTGATCGGCGTGGTGTCTTACGGTTACAAGTGTGCTGAAGCAGGCTATCCTGGTGTATACACTCGAGTGTCTGAGTTTACAGACTGGATTGATAAAAATGTTGAATAACCTAAAGGCCTACAAATATTTGTAATTGTTTCATTTCCAATACTTATCAAAAGCATCAAAATGTCACTCTAATATTTTTATTTAAATATAACTTAAAAACAAAAATGTTTTGTCATTCTTATAATGTTCAATCAATATGCATAGTTTGAACATTCAACCGCACTGCCAACAACCTGTGACATATCTGTTCTGAACTTTATATGTATTTTTTAAATTTTAATTGTTACTACTTATTTTTAATAAATTATATAGTTAAATTGAAACATTTGATTAATTTCTATCCATCTATCTAACTCACAACGATACATTTTGAAACTTGTGACCCGAAAGTTGTACAATTGCTCGTAAACAAGTTAATAATTGATTGAAAGCACGTTTACAATATTATACGTTATATATAATTTTGTAAAAGTAGACTATTGCATTATAAAAATAGCAAGGCACTTTATACTTTATGAAAATGGCCTAATTGATGTACCAAGGAAATTTTACTTTTTATCTATAATAAATAATTATTGGAGTGAAACATTTAAGCAAAAATAAATTTGCTATGACAGATATGACTGCCCTAATAGATTATTGTTTGTAGGTACAAGAAAATGATATGTAGATTATTTGTTAAAAATAAAAGTTCGGACTACATAAAAAGATCTAACAAACATCTAGTAAACCAATATTGTAGACTTAACGACTTAATTTGTCTTTGTTCCACTATAATGACAACGTTAAAACGTAGTTAATAGTTTTAATCGTAATGAATAAACTCGATAAATGATTCTATTTTCTTAAATGCACGATTTTTAAAGGACTTTAATTTGAGGCATCACAATCCATAATATGTGTACATTACAAACTTTTAGCAGTAGATATAGTGGTGGGAAATGGGGTTTGTAATCAGGTTTTCTAAGGTATCGCCCAGATCGGTGTTGCACAACTTTCTGTTATTTAAATAATGTAGGTGGTAAGTGAAAATCACACTTTTTACTAACCATATCAGAGCCAAAGT
Source organism: Philaenus spumarius (assembly GCA_018207615.1). Taxonomy (NCBI): domain Eukaryota; kingdom Metazoa; phylum Arthropoda; class Insecta; order Hemiptera; family Aphrophoridae; genus Philaenus; species Philaenus spumarius. Next base: position 454,638 of record JAGFPH010000302.1, read on the forward strand.
CACAATTAAATAAATAAATTAAAATATGTCACTCTTCTGACAGTTTTCGAAGTAGAACCTCTTCATTTTAAGGGCGACCAGAATACAACAAGAAACTCTGATAAGCCAATCATAACAATCAGGACATTAACGCAAACACATGTGTATAATACCATACAGCCTTTACGAAAAGGTTTCAAATGTATTCAAGACTGCTTTTGTGTATAACAACTTGTTTGTAATTTTTCCATAATTTAAGGGTTAAACTTAAACATGACGAGCAATACTAACATTTTATAAATACTTTCATGAATAATATGGGAAAAGTACGGTACAAAACCGTGAAAATGGGTTTTCCATCATCAAGAAAAAATTTTTTTAACGCTCAAGTTTACTGTTCTGGTAAAATATAATCTTATACTGTATATTAAATTATTTAAGAAAGGAGTATTCATCATTTCAGGAAAAGTGCAAATTTAAAGAATTAAAAAAAAAAATTATAATAGTCTTTATAATATTCAATTATGATTACTCTTTACTGAGGATAGGAGGCAAAATAGAAGCTATTTCGTATGTAACTTTTAGAAAAATCGATTTAAAATAGTTTACATTTAGAAACAAAAATGTTAGTTTAATTTTACTAAATTTTATAAAACCAGTTACATTAAATTTGTCATCATCACTATTTTTCCATTCAATATTTAATTCGGGTGTTATTTTTGAGATCGCTTTTGGGTGTGTGGGGGGGGGGGGAGAAGTGGTGTTTGTGAGTGTATGTGTTATATTTTATTTTCTGTTCTGTATAGTATAATTTACATTTAGTTACATTGTTTTTGTTGATAAAAAATGTGCAAATGTTTAGTTTTTACTGTTTTGTTCGTTATGATTTAGATGTGATTATTATTTTAAAGTTTTTTATTTGTTTATAGATTTTTGTTTGTAGGACTAATTTTAAAGCATATATTAATTTTTGTAATACGTTACCTGAGGATTTTAAGGGGATAAAAAAACCCAATTATCATAACTTCGCCTTAAAAAATAAATACGTTTCATTATTAGTATTTATTTATTGTTATAAACAATAATTTTGATTGTGTTTGTGTTAGATGTACGATAGCAAGAAATAATAAGCATATGTGAGTTATCATGATTTTAATTTTTTAGTAAAACATAAACGAAATTCCACATATTTTTTTAAAATACCAATATAATTGAAAGTTAATAACTTTGTCAGAAAATATCTTCTTTGCAAATGTAGAGACTAAATCTGATAAGGCAAATTATTTGCATCAATACATAAAGTCGGAAATTACCATTACAACTAATCTACGTACAGCCAGATATATTGGGTTTACCTTTGCAGTGTGCAATTTATTGTGTCTGATATCTTGCATCGCTCCAGCTGTAATAAACTTTAATACTCATGAAATTTCTTATCTTAAATTATAAAGTTAAACATTTTAATACCAGTAATAATTTGTATACATATATTTACTTATATCCATTATAAAGATCAGATCAATAATCGTTAGTAAAACTAAAGACCGGAAAACTTTAAAAATATAGACATTACTGACTTTACTGGAGTGAAGTTATATTGAAAACAAACTATACATGTTGTTGATTTATCCGATTGTTGCAATTTTGTGTTTACTATTTGTATTTCTTATCGTCTTATTTGTATAAAAGTTAGAGGCGGACAGAGTCGTACAACGCCAGTAACTATAATGGAACCAATGAAACCATATTGGAGGTTCAAACGGTAGTACGCTTCATATATGGGAGGTTCATTCTGCTCTTCCCATTTATTGTATTTAGTAAATTCTATAGTCTGTGGTAAAACGTACGCGACAAACCCCAAACTCAACGCAAAGTGAAAATCTAGCAGCTGTGGTTGTTTTTTAGAACAGCTGATTACATTGTTGATTGTTGTTTAGGCCACGTAGCTTATAATAACTTTCTTGTTTGAGAACAGTTAACGCTGTAATGGTTTTTACCACTGCATAGAAAGTTTTAGAGCATTATATTCGCGCATACGAAAAGGTCGTTCCAGTGGTCCAGGTTTGCTAGTTTGATGTGAACTGCTGAAAAGTTTAAGAACAATTTCACAAACACAAAAATCTGTCACTACGAATTAAAACCACGGTAGACGTCTTCAGCAAGTCCTGCAATCTCTGAAATGACTAATTCACTGAACTCCATTCAGTGAACATCAACATGAATAATACGTATTTGAGAAGAATTTTTGAAACCCTTAGCGGATTTCAGTAAACAATAAAAACTGGTCAAACTTTAATTGTAAGGGACAAAAAGAAGTTGTTTATTTCGCCTCAATAATAACAACGAACTATGACAAAAATAGGTTCCTACAAAATGTATAGGTAAACGATACGTTTTCCATAGATTTCAACTTCCTGGTGATGTCGTAGATAAGTCACTACAGAGCGAGCACGCAACAGTATAGTTACGTCAGAGACATACACTGGGTCCGTTTTTCGCTGTTGACGGAAATGCTGTTACTGTATGTCTGACGTTACAGAGAGAACATCCTTAAGGTATGTGAAGAGGTTTTGTCGTGCTAACAATATGATTAACAGTAAACCTCTATTTCTTTACTTCAAAGAAAATTTGGCAACCTCCTGGCTTCCGGAGGAACAAACTTTACATACACACCCACTCCCCCATTCTTTCACCACCGTCAGGGAATGATGCTTAAGTGTGGGAATGATGAAGGAAAGCATCTTTCGAGGTGAGCCAACGAATACTAATGCGGAGCTTCAAGAAGAAATAACTAGAAACGTTATAAAGCATTCACCAACCCCTTTTCAGCAACAAGTTCGAAGACCTTCAACTTTAGAGAGTTGTCACAAACTTAATGGAGAGCATATACAACATATGTTTGTTAAACACTAAACACACATGCTTCCTTTTACTTTGTACATTTTTCTAAAAATGAAACACTTAAAACTATTAAAATTTCAGTACTGTTTATTTTGGTGCATAATGCATACAAAAAATACGTTTTACCAAAATAAGCTGGGAGTCAGTTACAAACGGAAAATTATTAAGCCTGTATTTAAAAAAGGCACGTATCATTCTGTTCTTTGTAGCACGTATCATAAGTTTAAGCACAGCATAAAGGTAGCCACAGTCAAGAGCATTCAATTAACGTTTCAATCTCCTTCATAATATGAAAACTGAAATCTCAGATATTGCTTTTCATGCACATAATTTAACCCAAGTCTGTATAAACATGTATACGATATGTATAACTACTTATTTAAGATCAATACAACTACTTCTCCTGATTGTGTGATTATTTGAAAGTTAAAATGGAAACAACAAGATTGTTTGTGACGACTCACCTTTCTTTTTGCTCCCATACATGATGTCTGAGCCTGTGTAAACTTTCTTCACATTGTATATCCTTCACTGATTTCACTTCCCAACACTTTACACTTGGTAAGTTAGTTTAAAGTTAACGGATTTACTGTGAATGCCAAACTATTAAAACTGGAATAAACTGCACTTTAGAAGAAACCTATCACTTTAAACATGTTTGCTATTTGATACAAAAACGTGTACACTCGGAAAATTATTTAAAACAATCAAAATAAATAAAATTTAAATATAAACTGGACTTTTGAGAAAAAAACATTATATAAGATATTAACAGAACACAGTTTCTCAAGAAAAAACTATTAATACTCAAACTCTTTTCGATAACCAAGGTATCAAAAATCACTCAAATTGTAACTGATATAACTGTAACCATCACTGATTATGATTATTTGGTGATAGAACTGCGTTTGACCATAACACGTAGGCCCTATCTGTAAGAAACTTTGTGCATTTTATTATTTATATAAATAACATACAATTTATTTTTAATTAAAATTTAATTTACTTAATTTATGGCGGTGTTATCATTGTATTTCATAAAAACATATACACATAACTTAAATAATGTATTCAACAATTTATATTTTACTCTATTAAAGAAATACCGATTCTAATATTTGCAAATCCGCGTAAAAATACTATTCGTTATTTAACGTTTTCTAAATAATACACAAAGAACACAAACCCTCCTAAACCAGCAACCAAAATTAGTCACTCGTTTATATTACCGGTATTTACTAAATTAAAGTCTATATAAGATATTTACAGTTAAAAGTAAAAATTTTTCTGTTAAATTGGCCTAACTAATTAACTGTGCTATATTTTTTTAAATTGCTGATACGGAAATTTGTTTACAAATTTTGAATGTTGTAACGTTTTGTCCTACATTTTATAGTTTAACGTTTATTTTATTAAAATTTTGAAAACTATAACAATATTGTTACGTATTTTGTTAGTTAGTTGTGGCCGAAGAGAAAAATGTATTTCTCTAAAATTAACAGTTTACAATAGCTGCACGACGTCCCATCTCAAAACGTATAACTAAATCGTGTCGATCAAATGAATTTCTATAAATTATTTAATATTTAATTGTACTATAACAAGTAGACCTAATTGCAACATAATACTCGTACTGTGTATTGTATAAACAATCACGTGTTACGGTTGCATTATTGATACTGCCTGTACCAACGCAACGTGCTACTCAGACGAATAACTAGATTATGGCAGCTGACTGATCAATGCCTGCTTAAAGTGCATTTCCTATTCACTTCAATCACATTAAGTGTGTTTTTCACTTACTTAGTACACAATGAAACTGGGTTCAATCTTAATTTAGGTTTATGTAGTTAGATTATTTTAATTGGTAAGTTGCATTTTTATATGTGTATAAAGTTTCCTTTGTTTATTCTGTTAGCATTTAAAGCAACTATGTATTTTCATAAAAGTAAGAATCGAAGCAGTATTTTATTCCGCAAAACTAAATAAACTATCTGAACCTTGGGATTATATCTATCGTCCTTTAAATTAAATGTATGAACATTTAGATACAGGCACAATCATTTTAGATTTTATATAGAACGCAAAACGAAAGGAAACATAAATACACCGATAATACTTGTTAAACATTACGAATAATTTCTATATCTACTGTTTTAATGAATATAGTAAATTTTATTTATATTATTCTAACAGTTCTTGAAACACAATAATAATGAAACAACTCGATAAATGTCTCTTAAAGTAAAAATAAACGGTAAGTGAATGCATATTAGTGATATCTTTATTTAGTTAAAGTGTATACTAGCATTACAAATTATTATTAACCAAAAAGAGGTATTAAATTGTATGAAAAATAATAATTGACAACTATAACACTAAAATTTAAATTGATTACAGTAATTTGTGTACTTGTTATTCGGTCCGCTAGATTTGGTTTAACAAATCTGTTAAATGTTTCTTCCCAATTTACACCACTTTTTCCCACCATTTTCTTTAACAATATACTTAGTACTTGTTATACCTTTATTTAAATATAATTAAATGTGTCATTGTTACAAAAAAATATTGATTGGAAAAAATATTATTTGCATATAGGCATAAGAAATTATCATTTATTTGCGTAACCAATTGTATTAATGAATTTCTAAAAAAATATCGTTATTTAAATTTAAAAATTATTTGTGTAATTATATACGATACATAAAATGATGTGTACCTATAAGTAGTAAATCCACAACAAAACACGCAAAGTATACAGACGACAAATAGTAAGACGTCATACAGACTTGGCTTTATTGCTGGCGGAGTTGCACAGCTAACTGTTGAAGCAAAGGATCGGGCGCTTCTTTTACACTCTACCGAGCTTTGTCGAACACTTCCGACACATACCGACAACTTGATTTATGCTTCACGAATGTTTCAACACAAATTTTCACTAAGCGGTCAGCTGTCATGCTGTAAAATATCCGATGTATCAGTGAATTCGTATAAAGCAAATGTTTTGTCAAACATTGTTTTTATAAACTAGGCTTGCTGTTAGATATTGGCATAAAAGATTGATTGTTCCTTTAAATCTCTTTAGATTTCTAGTTGCACTATATTACAAACAATTAGTTGAACAACACATCTAGCAATGGTATCAATTAAAGTTATATCTTATGCCTTTTTTTACAATACAAATCACAATTTTATTGTTTAGCGGCTGTTACTATAGGGAAGTTTAAAGTTTAACTTTTTTAATATCTGGAACATGTATTTTAGCATTTATTAATTATGAGATTTATTTTAGGAACTTAATGAAAATAGCTGCTACCTTTTTATAATATACTACTGTGTGCACACGTCTAATTATCTAAAGGACTAAAGTAAATCCTAGATTCAAATATAGATTTTGTATCACTTACATGTAATACGTAAACCATAAGGGTCGACAAGAGCAAACTGAATTTAGCAATTACACAATCTTTATATTTTTTTAAACTTGATTTTCACACATAATTTCGGCGGTTAAAATCAAAACAAAGAAGCGCATCGAGATATAAAATCATTATCCTGATTAAGTGTAGCCCTATTTTTGTAATATTTTGATGATATTTTCTCGTAAATATAGGAAAAGTCGATTCAAGCAGAAATTATTTTTAAAAACTGTTTCGATTTTTCTACTGAACGGATTCAAATTATGTTTTACACACAGTAGATTTTGTGTTCGAAGAGATATTTTGAATTTCGCTTAGGGCCTACACTTATAATTTCTTAGCCTGAATTGTGAGTTTACTTCAGCTAGCCCAAAAAACAAAATCGGAATTTTCCTTATTATTTTCAAACAAACTTTGTTTAATTACAACATTATTTTTTTGAATATGTATAGTCCTATAAATAAACTGTAACACTTAGGCACAATAATATACAATGAAAGTGAGATAATGTTCACCCCAACTTGTAATTTGACAATATTTCATTCATTTATACAGTTAACAACATTTAAAGCTTGGTTAAAATATTCCATGCTCATTATTGTTGTGAAATTTACTAGTAGATAAATTACTTTCTTCGAACCAAAAATATACATATAATACATAGTAGAAAATATATTCAAATTAATCTGCAAAGTGAAATTATTAATGTGAAAATATTCCTAGTTAACTAACAAATCATAAATCATTAATTTGTCTTGACAGATTATAAGCTACAAGTATATCATATTTACCAGGCTAAGATGCACTACTGTTTATATGGCACTTTAAACTGAGAATGGATAACATTATTTGCTATCAGTTATACAATAATAATGTCACGTATAACAACTTTAACCTGTTTGTATAGCTGAATAGTTTTTAGCAGCTCAACACTGATGATGGTGGTTTTGTCTTATAACGAGTTTGAGAACATATATGTACGAGTTTATCTGTGATAAATTGTGTTAAAATTAATCTATTAACTCTGTTATGCTTTTTATAAATGAGGTATTTATATAATTAAAGAAACAAACAGTTTTACAAATACATTTAAATTGTAAAATAGTTTAAAACAGTTTTATTTTACATTCTTCTTTTGATTTTATTTTTTTAATTTATTTTTTCTTTACAAAATATGTAACAGTTATAAACTGACTTATTTGTTACATTACTTAAATAGCTTGTTAGTGAAAGTTTCAGAATTTTCGTAAACTAGATAGATGTCTAGATTTTGAAACACTCAAACTTGGACAGTATAATCCCTTTCATTAACTGAACACAATAATTTTAAAATAAAACAATTCTAAATTAATTATCTTTGGCATGTTGTTGTCTGTATACCAAAGTTTAATAAAATCAATAGGTTAGTTACCGACGCAACTTTATTAAAAAATAACGCATATTAAATACACCTTATATTGAGACTCATTCATAATACTCAAGCCTTACAAAATGTTTAAAAATATTTAAATGTGTCTAGAAAGACAGGGACGTTTAAACATTGTGTGTAGAATAAATTGTTTAATATAGATTATTAATCTTGTAAACAGTAATTTTTTATATTGTTAGTATACATGTTCCCAATAATCTCAGAAATTACAACTTAAAAATTTAATTGCAGATGCTACTACAGTAAATAAATTAAATACTGCCTGGTTCCATTAGTTTAACAGCTGCTTAAACTAACTTTGATGCTTGTCCGGTACGTACTTGTTTTTTAGTTATAAACCACTAAATATTTACTACTAAAGTTATTACTACTTTATGGGGTGATAGACAAAATTGTTCTAGAGGTTTACCAAAGTTTTACTGAAATCTACACATTTAATAGTAAAATTATATTTCGATGTAACGAGTTTCTTACAGCATATAAGTAACCGTATAAATGAAAAATAATGTGTTTCGATTTTTATTTACTCGTGTTTTTCAATAGTTACAACGTTTAAACATTCTTTACATTTTACTGATTTAACAATTATCATTACATTTTAACAATTACATTTTACCACTATACATTAACAATTATCAAAATCTTTACCCACTTCTTGCAATTGTCATTGCAACTGATTGTAATTACCTTCAAGCCTTTTCAAAATTTGAAATATAACCTTTAAAAATATATTTGTGTGAATGCAGAAAAATTGCAGATGTTTCTGCTAAAACGCATAGATTATACTAGTAAGAAGTGTGTTATTTAATAATTAACGCTACAAATTGTGTTAATCTAATCTAATATCGTTATTTTCTATACTATCAATTATAGTAATTTATAGTATAGTACGGACATAAAACAACATTACATGTAAAGATGGCTTGAGTTAAAATTATCCCCTCCGTCATAGGCTATAAGTTTTCCCTATTTCACATGAATATTAGTTACATCATTTTTGCTTGGTTAATGTTTGTCTACTGCGATGAAATATGGTTAACTAAACATATAAATACACCTGGTATTAGAATACCTACTGTCAATCATAGCGTAGTTGGAAAAAACTTGAATTGTAATAATGAATTACTGTGTACAATGTCTCACTATTCTATTTTTAGTCTAATATTTTTGTGATTGCATCTCGTAATCTTGCCTAGTTATTATTATTTGTTATAGAGCACCATTCAGAATGCATTGCATAATATGAAATTTAAAATACAGTGGCAGAATCAAAATGAATCCTGGTGAACACATATATTTTTAACGTACGTCGAAGCTGCGTCACCTGAGTAACTCCGTGAAATAACGTCAGGACGCCATCGAACGCCACTGATGGTTTTTTTAAAGAAAGAAACTTAAATAATGTACAATACATTATCAAAACATTAATCCCTTTGATTGTTGAAATAAAAAATAATAAATACCAGCTGACCCGTGCTAATATTTCGCAAATTAGGAGTACTTACCTAATTTATAACGTTGGTTTAATTCAGTTAATTAGGTTTATTTATTTGCGTTGGTTTATAAATAACAGTTTATAAAACCTTACGTTGTTATAATTTGATTAACTTCGTAATAAATTACACTTGTATATAGAATGTCAAAATCTAACGAACAGCTGTTATGTTAGTTAAACACATTGTTAATGGATGGCGCCTTTTATTAGGAATTACATGAACTTTCTTATGCAGTTTTTTTTAATCAATTAGTTTTAAAAAACCATTAATTTTAAACTGTTTGTCTATTTTTAGTCAATAGAGTGAAACATAAGCTTTAAAATTATGTTTGAATCATTCATTTGTATGAAGAATTAAGTGTTGCCACAAAAAACACCTTTAAAAATAATATATAATTATTGTTATCGAACTCTATACCACTTGCTGGCGGAATGACTATTCAGTTAATATGTTAATATATCGGAGATAAGCTGATACAACATCAGAAATTTGACCAGCCATTCAACTTAAGCCATTTTGATAATGTTGTTTCAAGTACTGTAGTACAAACTGTTAGAAGTTTTGAAACTATTAAGACGTAAAGGTTGTTTAACTTGTTAGCCAAACCTATTATTAAATAATCATTAGTCCAAAAGTTAACTGAATATTAAAGATATTTAAAAATAAAACGTAATAATGTTATGTTAATCGATCAAAGATGAATTATTGTTTGCAAATTTTGTTTGTAGTATAATTAATTATACTTCGTAAACTAAAAAAAAACCTGTGCTTGAGAAACTCTAACCTCAAGCTCGCTTTTGTAAGCGTCACTTCTTTTGACATAAAGCATTATTTTGTGTTTTTTTAGTATTGTGTCAAATACGTTTCTGTCACATTGGTCGTCTTCCAATTTCTTATTTAAGTCAAAACTAATCAACGTCTAAAAATACTGTTAAGGGGATTTTATTAAAATTTATTATACATTTTCCCCCAAATTATTTTTCAAGCTGCTGTACTACTGCAGAGTAGGCTACCAGGGCTATAGAGTACAAGGGGCTATACCAGTCCGCCACGGAGAACGTTCCCGTGACTACCACTGTGATGACTTCTCATAAGTATTCTCTGCTACAATAATTTCAATTTCTTATCAAAGCGGTACAATTATTATGATGCCCTCTTCTTTATTTAGTTTTAGTATTGACACTACCCAAAGCAATAAGTAGACAGTAAACAAAGATGTAAGAAGAAGACAGGGTTACAATATAACTAACAAATTTGTAATAAAACGTTGTAGTGTACTAATGTTAGCATAATTTTTATTTGATTCTCCGAAACATTTCTGAAAACTAAATACGAAATTAAACAAAATGTGTCACATTATTGAAAATAATTTTATTTATTACAATAAACCACTAAAACTTGAATGTAATACTGCAGATTAATAAAACATGTGTAATACTTATAGAATAAAACACATAAAACTTATAAATACTTACATATAATGAGTAGCTTATATGCATATATGCACATTGACATAATAATTACTGCTGATTTAAATGATGTTAAATTAGGTTATTTCTAATTAACGTAGTTTTATCCGTGAATCATTCATTTTAAACATAAAAAAAATAAAATAAAGTAAAATGCACGTGTCTACTAGGCGAGAGTTGGGAGCAACAGCGTTGTAATATGCGTTCCACAACGCGATGCGTATGGCGCGACTATGTCATCTCACATCCTTCAAACGCGTCCCAATATGCGCCTAGCCAATGATGTGTGCGTAGTATCTACCAACGTCATAAACGTGATAGACACTGACAAAGTATAATCCCACCCTGGTGCTGTCGACCTTCACGTTAACCGACAAGTATGATTCTTTGTATGTTTTTTTGAGTATGCTACTTCATAGCATTGGCCTATTTAATTACAATGCTATCAACAGATAGTTTGGTCATGTAAAGCATGTCATATACTTAAATTAATTTATAAAGAATGTCATATACTTAAATTAATTTACTTTCATTTCAATTTAGAATAAAAATAATTTGTAATTAGTTACATAAGACCGTGGGGTGGGATTGCTTACGGGTGGAGAGGGGTCACCTAGAGCCAACAAGTTGCGACTATTTTTTTTTTTTTTTTGGTTGGCACCATTTTTGTACCTGCGGGGGGCGCCAATCAAAACGCCACTGATTAAATTTGTGTTGTATGTGTATTATGTGTGTTTATGTATTATGTGTATTGTGTATATATTATGTGTGTATATGTGTATTGCATTCTGAATATATTTTTATCATTTGTACTTTGTATGTTGCATATGTGACAACTCAAATGTCTACTGCAGCAGTGCTATTTCTGTACCAAATGAGGCGAATAAATCAAACCAAATCAAGCAGTTAAATCTGTTTCTGGCGGATACAAAGGAATTCGTAATTCTAGTATATTCAAAAACATAGTTTCATCTGTCTGTTTTTAGTGATAAAAACATCTCCAACACAATATTTTGACAATACTCAAGTCGTAATAATATATAGTGTAATTTACAGTATTTATCACCCCAGCTATAACGGATTGTATTTTACAAACAAGCGGTTATTTTTGTTTCTTAAAACTTGGCAGCAATATAAAAACCTAAAAGTTAAATAACAGAGATGCATTATTTTTCGTTGTTTTTAATGATATCTCACAAAACTAAGGAAAAATGGCAATTTAATTAAATATCTGCCAAGTAAATACTAAATGTATTCTAATAAAAATAAATAATTGAAAATTTTAGTTGAAATAAATTGTTTACAAATTAGAATTTCATTATGTTGTACATTGTTGCTACGAGTATTTTTAATTTTAGTTCTAAAATATTTGTTCGGTAACTAAACCAAGCGATTTTATAAAATCGTGAATATATTAAATGTCATTCGTTAAACACGAATTAAATTCTTACTTCATTTGAAAAATATTTATCGCATTTGTTACCAAATGGTGTTTTTTTAAATGACCGCAGAATAAAGTAATATTTGAAATGACGTAATTTATTATATTCATCAAAAGCTATTTCCAGCAAGACTTGTTTCGTTAATTGTAGCTTATCGATTTATGTCGTCATATTTCCCTTTAATAATTTTAATGGATTTAAAATTTATAAAAAACAGAGAAAATTTCAGATTTTTATGACTTTATATATAACTTCAACTGAAGAGTCAATAATAACAATCCCAATAACCAATTGTAAAGTGAATTTATTTTGCACTAGCATACTTTACACTTTGCAACTAATTTAAATATTTAATGCAATATTAAGAATAAATATTTGTAAAATATTTTGTTTCAAAACTACTAACCCACATTTTAGTGATGTATTTTCATTATATGCCGAATAGTCTTGGATCATAGGACGTTATTTTGTAAAGAAGTTAGGTTTGACTTTGAAAACATCATAGTATCATGTAAATGTCCAGTAAAATCCTGGATTTTATTTTATAATTTGTCATCCGAAGGAGGCTGTTATATTATAAAAAAATATTACTAACACATTAACGTAATTAAATTGTTCAAAATTAAAGGAAATATAAAACAGTGTAAATAGTAGCTGTAACTATTGTTGTATAAAATGTATGAATGAATGTATTCGTTCAAAAACAGTTTATTACCATAAAATCATCAAAAATGTATTTCATAAATGAATATTATTATTAAAGGGCGAAGTGCGTACTTAACTCATTTAAGCTTTATGTTTTAGGAAAGTACTTTCTAGAAAACACACTTTATTACATGTGTTTATTTAAAAAATGTTTTAAAAAAAGGGATCATTTTTAATAAATATTGTTTTACTTCCCATTCAAGCACACTTCCTGATAGTAACAAAGAAGGCGCTGTCTAAAGACGTCAACAATGTTTCATCGTTTATCACTATTTCATCATCTTTAGATGTACTGGTTGGTAATTTAGCATGAGAATAAATAGTTCCTAGGATTTGGGACAGCTCAAGTCAATTAATCTTCTTGCGGAACATATGTTACCAGATTTTAATAAAGATAATTTAACAAAAGAAAAGATGAGACTGTCAGTAGTTAAGCTTTATTGTAAGTAATTTATCAACGTGGCAAAATAACATTACAATTATAATACTTATTTTACATAAAATAAGCAAATCCTCTAATTTATTTTTATAGGTCTTATGTCTTTTTTTGGTGTCAAAAATTCAAATTTCGTCCGTTACTTTTAAAAATCTAAATCATAAAGCTAGTTAGGTAAATAATTTAAAAAAAGTAAAAATAACATACAAAGAAATTTTAAGTACTATGGCACTACAGTAATAGTTTGTAAAATAACTACATAAAATAACACTTTTTGAATGTTTTATTGTTTCAATGTCGTAAAGTTATAGCAGAAATAATGGTGTTTGCACATAAATCTCCTCATAATTAGTAAACGTAAAGGCTTATGTTTTAATTTCACACATAGTTGAGTTTAATTGTATTTTTTATAATTTCAGAAATTCCCATTCTAAAGCAGCTCAACATTTAGTCCTACTTTTTTTAACTCATGTCTACCAAACTAATTACCGGCAAACATTCTGTGAAGCACGCAATACTAGTGTCCTCTCTAAAGTTACTTTTACGGTTTAATTACTGCACCAAGAACTTAATGCATATAATGTAAACTTTTTTTATTATGCTGCAATTAAAATGTTCAATGCTGTAATATGCTGCAAATGTTGAGGATTTTAAATTAATGTATCAGGTTCATTTACAGTGATCATATTTTGTCGATTCGTGAATTACAATAACATACAAATTTAAAACATTTACAAATCTTGTTTGGATCACAATTTATAAATATTAATTCTAAAAAGTGTTAAACAAACGTTTACTTAAAATTATCTTTATTATCATGGTTTGCAGGAAATTCTCGTATTTAGTACATTGAACGCAAAAATTTGTGTTAATTTATTTTTTGCATTACTTACTAACATTCTGAATAAAGTTGAACATTATTAAAACTGTACTTTAATAATTAAAAACATTTTTTAAATTAAATGAACGTACAAACTAATAGTTAATGGGTAAAATATTAGGAACTTTAATCTAAGGTCAGATAAATTTATCCACCACTTTGGAAATATTATTTGCTTATCTAATAATGTAGTCACTATTAACTCTAGAACAATTTTTATTTTTTAATATCAGACGCCAAATTTTCCTAATCCCTCTTTCTAAAGTTCTGATATTAATTTACTTTCTTCAAATGTTAAACATAGAATTTCAACTACATGTTCTAGGTAATATATAGTAACAAATATCTATTTTTAACGAAATCACAAAAAAAGATCGACTAACTTGGTGCAAAAGTATTAAAGAAGCAACATATATTTGAACTCCATGTATTTGCTTAAATTAACAATTTTTTAATAAATAACTAGTGGATTCGCTTTATTTTAGTATATAAATATATTCTAATATAGAATTTAGTAATTGTTTTTACAAATTAATTTTGAAGTGACTTGTGGTTAAAATAAGATTCTTTTGATGAGGGTAGGCGGTAAACATATGGGTGTTTAATGCGAATGTTATTTATTTTGTATATGGTATTCATCCCATTTTAATTATTATTTAATTGTAAAGGAATTTATCCTATTTCGTTACTTTGTCTTAAGTTTTCAAATTGCAAATGTTTTTTTATATCACTTAAGAATAATATTACACAAATTTATAATAATAGCTTGTAGAAGTTAATGAACATTATTTTTATTGTATAGGGGTACCTGGTAGCCACCCCTTTTTGGTAAATTAAGAAATAGTTCAATAGTTTTTGAATGTACAGAAAAAGTAAGTTAAGTGTATAAATTTAAGGGTAGTTACCCCATTCCATCCCTTTGACTTAAATAATCGAATTTTAAATGGTTTGTTACATCACTTAAGAATAACATTGCACAATTATAGCTTGTAGGATGTTTTATAGTTTGTAGGAAGTTAGTTCAATTTATATTTATGTTATGGAGGTAGCAGCCAGATTTCAACCCCTTAGAGACTGTGGTAAATGTCTAAACACTCCTGACATTAATATGGATAATCTGTAAATGTTTAGTGAAATCGGTCGAATAGTTTTTGAGTCTATAGAGGACAAAGAAACAGATATTCATGTTTATATAGAGAGATTAGGCATACTTTCCAAGTACATAAAATTATTTATTTATATATTGTTATAGTTTGGTTATTGTAGCCCGTGCATCACTGAGGATGGCGACAGTGCGGTTGAAACGCGTTTGATGTTAGTAAACGTATTTATTGTGAGATTTTGTGTTCAGGTTTTATGTTATCTATATTTACATGATTAGATAATATGTACAACTTCTGATAATCGATTGTATTTGACTACTGTCCAACCATAAATTGTACCAAGAAATTCAATAACAATATTTTAACAGTTTTTTAACATAGTGTTGCTAGTTCAACAATTGAATGACTGCATCTTGATGATTTATTGTGCCATGGTTTTAGACGTTTTATACTCTCGGAACGTCGTGTTTATTTCTTTTTGCAGAAATGATTTGTGAATAAAGAATAATTAATTGTTAAAATATGCTTAATTTATCATTATAAACTAAAATCAGAATACTTTGTATAGCCAATATTTATTATAACGGCAAAGTAGAACGTAATGAATTATTTTGGTTTTGTTATTATTTCAGGCAGTTATACACTAAGTCAATAAATAAATTCAAGTTCTAATTGAAATAAGAAATAATAAAAACATTTTATACATATTATGGTTGATATATAAATGTGTTTTTAAAACTGTTTTACATATCTTACAATTCACAGTCAGTGCTACTTCTTTTATTATTTCATAGTAAATAAATTACTACTACAAGAAAAATAGTACTCGTGAGCCTCCCATATTTTTTATAAAGAGTTATCTCTCGAGCCGTTTTAAATAACTTACCCCAAACCACTTAGTGGACTAGTGGTGTTTATTACCCAATATGTACAATTATAATGCTAACATTTAGTGCAATAATTGTACGGGTAAAGACGTGAAACAGAAGCAAGGTTGCGCAGTGGAACACTGAGCTAGTGCGCTTGCGCGACATTGAGCAGCTAAGTGCTGGTGCTATGAAAGTGTCGGTCGGATTGTGAGTAGAACACCAAAAACATCAGTGGCACATTTATTTATATAACTATTTTGCAGGCATGAGCACCATATTATTTTCATGATTGTGACGCAATTACTTCGTATATATATTGTAAAAGCAAAATATTGTAACAATTATTCCACATTATTCTAAGCTTAAAGTGGAAGCCGGTTTATGTTTTCATTAGGGATAGTAAGTAGCCGGTTTGTGTCCCCATTACCACCAACACCCGCCCCCACTGGTAACTGTTTCATATCTGGTTAATTTACCTGTCATTATGTAGAACTAGTGGAACAGAAGGGATGGCATGAGACCACAAAATGTCACTCTTAAAATTAATTCATTACAATATTTATTATGATGAAATATTTAGCTTATGTAAAAATATGCCCAAATATAAGGCTAAATATATTTACTTCTTAATGAAAAGAACTGTTTTTTGGTTCACGCCTATATAAATAATATAAGTTATTACGAATAACCCAACCACGCATGATTAATGGTACCACAACGGGAATAATAATATATACAATGTTCTTACTAAAGTGGTTGATATATAGCATATCGTTATTTCTAGTCTATTCTTACCACAAGTTTATCTAAACTACATACCTACTAATTTGTATACTGCCTCGAAAATGTTTAGTATACACACAAAATTACAAAGAAAAAATACAAATTAACTACATTTCACCTGGCTTTATTCAGCCTTCAACCAAAGAAAACATTTTTAAAGCAGACTTTTCTTAATTAAATTCGACTTTTACGTTCAAAGGTGATCTCGTGATTAAGGCAAAACTTTGCCTTTGCAATAAACAACGCCTGCAAACTTTGTTGGAAATTAAATCTTATGAAATTATTATTTTTGTAAAACCAGTCACTTAATCACTGGGTATTAATACAGTTGGAATTCAAAGAAAAGTACAGCAAAGATCAAAGGGATTAGTAATATATGGTTGCGTTAAACAATATTTTAATAAAAATCAAAGTGAAATAATAGAGTTCAAATATGCAAGTGAGTTTATGAAGGCAGCGGCTTACATTGTTGTACCTAAATTAAATCAAGGATAAACATAGGAAGTTTCTAACCAAGGACTCATTTTATGATACTCAAATCAGTGTCAAGTTTAACATTTCATTATTTAAATAGACAAAGTTATCATCAATTTTCAGTAGTAAAGTTTGTAATGTATGCAACTTTAGTAATACAACTCATCTGTGTATATAACAGTGGCAAAGAGGTTATATAACAAAGTTTTCAATGCGTATCTGCAAATTCGAATTCCTTTATTATGTAATGTGTCCACCTTCACAAAAACCAAAATACAGAGCACAAAGAGTGTTTTTATTTTTAATGTTCATGAATGGCGTTGTTATGTGTTCGCCAATTGTCTGTGATAGGAACAATCAATGCAAACACAAAATATTAAGTATTAAATAAAAATATAGCCTACATTTTAAGTGTTATTTTTAAACCTTGATTTCAGAATGATATGTACTGTGGATAAGTGTAGTGAATAATATATATCGAGAGTAGGTGTTTATATTTGGGCACTCCTAATCATTTCACAAAAACAAATAATGCATTGCCTTGAAGCAAACAAACATAAACCATTCAGCAAAAGTAATTACTGTGCGAGCAATCACATTCATAAACAAAGGATATTTTGATCAATAAAGAAACATTCGAAATATAACCCTCTTTAAAATAAGGCAAATAAACGACATCAGAATTACATTGAATGTCGTCAGGAATATTACTTCAAATCGTATTGAAGTCCTTCGTATTATTACTTTATTCCTGATAACGTACATCAGCATTAAGTGTCATTACATATCGAAGTTGTGTGAATTGGTCAAATAATTTGTCAGGTATGTAAGTCATAGTATCTCTACTCTCCACTACGTGCTCTGAATGTCTCACTTTAAACACGTAACAAGTGAATGACAATTACAGACACGTAACGTAGCAATGAACAATTATCTTTTTACGGCGACTACACAACAATAAAAAGTTAAAATTACTTTTGTTCATAATAGAAATAAATTTACTCAGGAAAAATTAATCATTAATGAAGATGAGAATCAAATTTTAAATTAATTTCTTTTTATATCTGTTTCATTGTTAAGTTGTTTTACAATTCCACTATTTTGTTACTAACATTAAAAGATTACCAGCATCATTATGTTCTATAAAACTTAAGAGTTATTTTGTATTTAAATATTTATGAATTCAATTGCTAAAAAAAGCATTGCTTATTAATTCAACTATCACAATTTTATTGTGTATACATTATTCAAAACTTATAATAAAAACCTACAAATAACCATGATTATATATTACAAAAATTACAAAATCAATAACCGCTTAGAAGGTTAAGCACAAATGAGTTTGCATTCACGCATGAGGTGAACTTAGGCATCGCTGAACAAATAGCTTTGAGAGAAAGTAAATTCCCCTCAACAAATTCTGCCAGAAGAAATGTTTAGCAATCATATAAAATTAAATTTTGTAAATGTGACATGTATTTCAAAATACATTTTTAAAATAATTTGTTGTTGTTAAAAATGGGACTTTTCAAGAGGTATGAACAAACTGTATTAAACCAAAAATATGGAAACAAATATAAGTACGTTTATTAAAATATAAAAAGTGTATTTTGTATTAACTGAAAGAACCTAGGTGTTCCATTTAAATAAGCATTTTTTAAATTTTTCAATCAGCAAATTGTAATTTTTAAATTTCTTGTAATCATTCTATTACTCAATTAGCAATATAAAATTAATTAGGGTAGTTGTATAGACTGTATGTATATATATCTAAATTATCTTGAAACTTACTTATCTTGTGTTAAACTCTTAAAGTATAATTAAATAAAACTTAGGCAATTAAACTAAATTAGTTAAAATTAAAATGCGCTAATGTATCACACTCATTAATATGTATGGATTAGTCCAAACTTAAACTACAAAATCAAATTCTTAATTATGTTTTGTTAACTACTTTTTAAATGGTTCGTTATGCTGGTCGTCCTATATTGGTTATCTTTTGTTGATTCCTGTATTTTATTTATTTCCCAACCCCATTAACTCTGGCTTGACCTTTAGGAATTTACTGTTTTAATAGATATAAGATATAATTCTTAAAACTATGTACTTTCCGATATTAAAATTCTATTAATATAATTATTTGCTAGCCGTTTAATTTATAAAACGTCAAATAAATGCTACTTTCTGACCCCCCAAAGTTTTCACGATTTTTAAAGACTGGCTTATTGTAAACTATAATTTCACAAAAACAGGATTTATCAAATGAGGGATAACTGGGGGATGAACTGAAAGAAATGGATTTCTATTGTACCGTTAGAAATAATTAAGTATTCTCCTACATTGTACTTTGTTGTACATTTTATCTTATATATAAAACTTTCTTTTGTATTTTTACAAAAGCAGGCATTTCTTTCTACGATGCGCTTTTAAATAGCCACGACGTCACAGTAGCCAGGTTACAATTCATTAGTGATTCATTAAACGTCTTTCGTAGTTTACATACAAATTAATTAAAGGAAGTAATTAAGCATGGCATTCAAAAGTAATGAATTTCAAGGAAGCGCCGATAAGATGGAATGAATTAAGATTTTACTTATAAACTGTACACGCTGATGTGATTGAACGCAAATGTAAATTTTATTTTTGTGGTTCTATTCTGTTTGAGTATACAGTATATCCTGGATCTGTAAAAACCTTTTAAACTAAAAGCTCAAATCGTAAGATATATTATATAGTACAAGAATACTTTGCTTTATCATTACGTCCCCCCTCCAAGTATATTGCTCATCTTTCAAAATTTAACCTTTTGTGTAGAAAATCTCAAAATTATAAACAATATAACAAATTTTGTTGCTTAATTATGACAGTTACATTTTATCATAAATAAATTTATTTAAATTTTGTTCCTACCTTCAACTATTATTTACAGACTTTGAAAAATAGTTGAATTAATCAATTCAGCTCATTTATTGTATAGTACGTCTTTATATGCTTTTATATATTGAAATTTGAGTTAATGTTTGTTAATTTTGTCAACCATAAGATACATATAAGTATTGTGGTAGGCTATACGTTTCATCACGTGTAGTAGACCTACTTACTTTAATTAAAAACTTACAGCAAAAAAACTAATAAATTTTATTGAATACTAAAATGAAGGAATGCTGTATATTTAAAAAGTTGCAGATTTTTCTTAATATACATTGTGATTCTTTAAATTTATTCCTTTGTTATTTATTAATTATGCTTAATACAAATTAATATAAGCATGTTATAAACTTAAATAAAACAATTTATAAACACATAATTAATTTTGGAAGATAGGGTTTACGATTACAAACATTATTCATATGATTTTGGTCTTCGAAGATGGATCTGGTTATTATTGTCCGTACTTAAGTTACAGCCAGACGACGGACGTTTCTGGCTCTTTACAACCGTCTACTCTCCAGCTACGATGGTAAGTAATGTAGCGTTTGTAGAAACGTAAATCTAAAAACTAGTAACTTTTGAATTCGCGCGCCAAGGCCAATTCATGTTGGCAACATTGTACGTAAGACCAGTCTGCCACTCAACAGCTGTTCCCTGCCTGGCTTGCTAGCCGGTCATTTTTTTTTTTTTTTTTGCTTATTCATCCTTCTGCCGTAGCCTTGACCATGTCAGATGAAAGTGACAACACGATCAACTCTTAGTCTGAACCGAATTTATTTAAATGTAAAACCGACTTGCTAAATTTAACCATCTGTAAGCAAGTTTTATTAATATGCGTTCGTGAGTTGTTTAAAGTTATTCTTGTGAAGTGTTTTTATGGCGTTTCAAGGCAAATCTGTCCGACCTTGTCTAATGCCTATTTCGTTACAAAACATGTCTACCGGCTAAGATATCCATCTATCTTCTACCAGGTAAAGTTCAAACCTAAATTACACCCTGAGTTAGCTATAATAATATGTATTGTGTGAATTTAACTGTAACATTTATCTACACTTGCAGAGTATATTTTATGTCATAACTTAACTTCTTTTTTTCATAGCCTATATTTTACATAGCCTATCTGTTTTACTTTACGTAGCCACAAGCCTTAAACTGTTTGCATTATAAGATTTAGAAGCCTTTTTAAGCCTAATAAAGGTGTAATAGTGTGTATTCAAAGCTCTGTTTTAAATATTTCTTTGTAAGCCTATAAATTAGAATACAGTTTCTTACACGAGGTTAAATTACAGTTTCATACAGGAAAATACAATACAGTTCTATACACGAGGTTAAATTACAGTTTCATACATGAAATAGTTATGCAACTTTATACATGTTTTTAGCCATGTACTAAAACATGTGTTTTTTTTCTTATAGTGAACATCACTGGTTTAAGTATCGCATGGGTTTAACATCCTACAAGTTTTGTCTTCCATCTTCGAACAATAACAACCAGCTATTATGAAAACATTTCTGAGTGTTGCTAGAATTTTGAACTGTTTAGTACTTTAAAAATGATATCAAATTAATAAAGGCTTACATAGTTGAAAAAGGCTACAATAATATTTTTGTAATAATAATTGGGAGGTGCAGCTATAGCATATTTCGGACCTTAGCCCTAAGGGCTCTATATTAGAAAATTTACATACCTTTTTTTATTAGAGAGACGTCTCATAATTTTTTTTATCAATTAATTTTTACCTAGTATTAAGTTTGGCCATAGATATAAAATTATTATCAAATCCATGGTGAATGTATTCAATTTTGTAAATTTGTAAACACTACTAGTTCGTAATTTTGTATTTTTTTTATTGTAAACAGGGAGGGTTTTTCAAATTTTATTTTGGGGAGGGTTTTTCTTTTTGAACATAATTAATTAATATATATATTGTAAATATTTTCTTTGAAAATCAATTGTACTTAAGGGCATGTCAATTTAAGATTTTTATTATTTAAGGGCGTATAATTTTTTTGTATTTTAATTTAAAATAATATTTTAATAAACAAATTTTTTATTAAGTGAATTGTATTTGTTTGGCATTTCCTGTGAATAGCTATTTCAGGTGTTTCTTGAAAAACTTTCCAAAATAAGGTAAGGCTACAGATTATTATCCTTAGAAGGATTTATCATCTTTGTTCTCCCTTATGTATGTACCACCCGATTTTTGAGTCAGTACACTTTCCATTTTGTTTGTTCCCTTTGAGGATGGTACAGTAACATTGTTAAACATAACTGTAAAGAGACATAAATAATAGTTTTACTTGCACCTTGTTTACAGTTTGTAATCTAGTAATGTAATATTGTTTTAATTCTGTGAGTTACAAAGATTTCTGACAATTTCCAACCTAAAGCTTTGTTAAAACTCGTAAACGTGTTTATCATTGCATACTTATTCAAATAATAAGACCACATCAAACAAATTATAATTTTAATTTCTAGGTTTAAGGAAGTTATGTATTATTTATAACATTCTGAATCATTTTATCAATGTGTAATCATACTATTTAATTTCTCTCTCAAATAAGCCAAGAATATAATATTGACTATAAGAAGATGTATTGTAACTGAAAGCTATCTTCTTTAAGATAATAATTTAGATTCACGCTGCTTCAGAGAATACAGTATTGAGATCAGAATATGTGTTTCCAACTTTTTAAGTTTACTGAAGAATAACGTTGCTAATTAGCTAATTTAACGTTTCATTAAAATTACACCTATCAAATAGTACATGATAAATCAAACGATAATGTTATATCAAATAAGTAAATTGAAAAAATAATTTGGTGTTTAGAGCAATTTATGTTGGTATTTTATCTATGATGATTTCCTATTTTCTCTATTGGTAATTTCCTGATAATGAGGAAAACGATGGCTTAAACTTTCTATATATTATTGTCTTAATAGATAGTGTTTTTGTGTAATTTGTATTGTGACTAATTAGTTTATGATAACAATAAAACAGTTTACAGATTAAAAACTTAAAGTCTCAATTTAGTTTATCAGTACATAAATTCTAATATCCCATAAATGCTTCTTTTCCGTTACAACTCTTAAAACTATTTTCGAACCATCTACCTACCCTTACTTCCCATGTGCAGTAATTAATGCATTGCTTATAAATATTCTTGACTTCTTCGCATTCTTTTAACTTTAGTTGACGTGTTCGTTCTATTTTCTTAATGTTTTATTCTTCAATTTAAACTCTCAACAGATTTGTTAAAACCAATATAGTTTAAGTGAATAACTTAAATATATGATATTGATTTCCGCTAGTTTTGCAATGCTGTGTTTATTCTTGTATAATTTACTTTTAATTTCAGAAATTTGTTTAAATTGCAACTTAGTCTTAGCATATACCTCGCATGACATTGAGTGGGCAGTAAGTACATACTTGATTCACATTTTTATTTAATTTAAATCACCCATAGGCGTTAGTATGTGTATTTGTATTATTTGCAAACATTTTTTACCACAACCATTTAGTAACTAGTTCATATTCCCAGATTTTCAATTAATATTAGGCCTAGAAAATCTCAAGTGACATTAAATATCTGAGTTGCATATGTTCAGGAAATAAATATAACAATTATTACGTATCATATACGCGCCTTTCCTTGTCACTTTATTATGATGGTTTACTTTCATTCATAAAACAAACGTGTTGTACCGTAGTTAACACCTTGCAACGTCACACCAACTGCAGGTGAAATTAAACCCTATTTTTTAAAGACGAAAGCCGTTGATAATCATTGTCTGTTAAAAGCTAAAAGTAAACCAAAATGCAAGAGAATATATTTCTCGAAAAAAGAGTACTTATCTATAAATTGTAGCAAGCGATGGTCATCCAAGACAGAATATGTTATTGAATTTCTTCCTTAAGCCGATGACTAAGATCTATGCAGGTTAAAAATGATCGTTGTTTTAAGTTATTCGATGTACAGTACATACACATTGAGCTTAAACATATACATTGTGCATATATTGTGTGCTTCTCAAGTTCATTGGCACTTCGAAACGTCTGTAAAAAACAATGCGTTTGTTACTCACTATTAAAATATTGAGGTTTTAATTTCGTACATCTTTCAAACTTGATATGGCTATCAAAAGTGTCGTTAAATTGTTTAAAGGCAGCTGCTTCAAATCCACTTTTTTCAGATAAGATTTCATTTACCTTCAGATTTAATGATTTAAACCTCGTCAAATAAAATTGTATCTCAGAATCTTGTAAAGTTTTGATAACTATATTAGAATAAAATATTTAAATATTCTTGAAATGTTTTAACCGGTACCCAAGGATGATTTTAACAATTAAATAAATATAAGTTTAAATTATCTGCAAACAGTAGCGTCGGGGATTATTTGCATGACTATTGAGTGGATGTTCTACAACTATTACGTGGAACAGTTCTTCCGTTTTCATACCAAAAATGAGGGGAAACTCTTGCTAAAATTATGTTAATAACCAATTAGTTTTAAGCAATAAACGTGACAATCTTTGGATTTCCTAGCCAGACAAGCAAAAAATTATGTTTGAGACCACAATAAAAACGTTAAAATCCCACGCAAGTGTATTTTTTAGAGTTTTAAATAACAATTGAAATACATATCCCGCCACATTCATCGTACTGCAACTTTCAATAAGTGAAACTAGTTCATTGGCATAATTTTAAGAACCACAAACCAACAGTTATTATTATTATTTTTTTTTTTAACCATCCTGAAGGTAATTAATTATGTGCAACATGTAATTATAAAATTTAAGCTAAAATAAGAGCTCTGTTTTGGAAGTAAAATAAAAACACGAGGGAAAGGATTTATTCAGGCCTAATTGCTTTCTTCAGGATGTAATTTAAAGGCAGGAAATGAGGATTTTTGCTTTACGTTAGAAAAAGGGGAAATACAGTAATTTGTGTTAAATACCAACCATTAGAAGTAGAGCCGTATTTAAAAATGTATATTATTATTTTCACATATTATGTTGCATTTCATTAATAAATTTTACCCAGTATATTAGTATATACATAAATAACTATTTATTTTCTATGTCTTAGTAAGAAAAAACATTATAATAATTATAGATTGATAATTTGTAAAGGATTTTCTTTGAAATGAAGATTTTAAGAACAAAACAAGTCCTGTTTACAAAATGTATTGGCCATTCATACGAAGTGTACAATTCTAGAGTAATGGATTATTTATTTACTTACATATATATATTTATAACGATTTTGGAAATATTGCATACAAGTTTATCAGAAAAGTCTATTATTTAAACATTAATTCATAATACTACCACTAAAAATTCTTAATAGTTTGAATAAACTTTGTTTAAGATAAATATTTTAAGATAAATGTTGTGTCGTGTGATAGCTAACTTGGGTATGCAATCATATGCTAAGTTTCGACAATTCGAGTCCAGCTGTTGTCAAATATTGACAATATTAAAGAGTGTTAATCTATTAATTACTCTACATTAGTGAAACTGGAATAAAATCCTAACACACTGCGAATGTGTCAGGATCCAGGTCACCACTCTACATCGATGGAAGTGCCTCTATTCTAATTAAAACTGCAGACCTACTTCAAATGCGTCATGATCCAGGTCACCACTCTACATCGATGGAAGTGCCTCTATTCTAATCAAAACTGCAGACCTACTGCGAATCCGTCAGGATCCAGGTCACCACTCTACATAAATGGAAGTGCCTCTATTCTAATCAAAACTGCCTACTGCGAATAAGTCAGGATCCAGGTCACCACTCTACATCGATGGAAGTGCCTCTATTCTAATCCAAACTGCAGACCTACTGCGAATGCGTCAGGATCCAGGTCACCACTCTACATCGATGGAAGTGCCTCTATTCTAATCAAAACTGCAGACCTACTACGAATGCGTCAAGATCCAGGTCACCACTCTACATCAATGGAAGTGCCTCTATTCTAATCAAAACTGCAGACCTACTGCGAATCCGTCAGGATCCAGGTCACCACTCTACATCGATGGAAGTGCCTCTGTTCTAATCAAAACTGCCTACTCCAAATAAGTCAGGATCCAGATCACCACTCTACATCGATGAAAGTGCCTCTATTTGAATCAAAACTGCCTACTGTGAATAAGTCAGGATCCAGGTCACCACTCTACATCGATGAAAGTGCCTCTATTCTAATCCAAACTGCAGACCTACTGCGAATGCGTCAGGATCCAGGTCACCACTCTACATCGATGGAAGTGCCTCTATTCTAATCAAAACTGCAGACCTACTACGAATGCGTCAGGATCCAGGTCACCACTCTACATCAATGGAAGTGCCTCTATTCTAATCAAAACTGCCTACTGCGAATAAGTCGGGATCCAAGTCACCACTCTACATCGATGGAAGTGCCTCTGTTCTAATCAAAACTGCAGACCTACTGCGAATGTGTCAGGATCCAGGTCACCACTCTACATCGATGAAAGTGCCACTATTCTAATCAAAACTGCCTACTCCGAATAAGTCAGGATCCAGGTCACCACTCTACATCGATGGAAGTGCCTCTATTCTAATCAAAACTGCAGACCTACTGCGAATGCGTCAGGATCCAGGTCACTACTCTACATCGATGGAAAAGCCTCTATTCTAATCAAAACTACAGACTTACTGCGAATCCGTCAGGATCCAGGTCACCACTCTACATCGATTGAAGTGCCTCTATTCGAATCTAAACTGCCTACTGCAAATAAGTCAGGTTCCAGGTCACCACTCTACATCGATGGAAGTGCTTCTATTCTAATCAAAACTGCAGACCTACTGCGAATCCGTCAGGATCCAGGTCACCACTCTACATCGATGGAAGTGCCTCTATTCTAATCAAAACTGCTGACCTACTGCGAATCCGTTAGGATTCAGGTCTCCACTCTACATCAATGGAAGTGCCTCTATTCTTATCAAAACTGCCTACTGCGAATGTGTCAGGATCCAGGTCACCACTCTACATCGATGGAAGTGCCTCTATTTTAACCAAAACTGCAGACCTACTGCGAATCCGTCAGGATCCAGGTCACCACTCTACATCGATGGAAGTGCCTCTATTCTAATCAAAACTGCAGACCTACTGCGAATACGTCAGGATCCAGGTCACCACTCTACATCGATCGAAGAGCCTCTATTGTAAACAAAACTGCAGACCTACTGCAAATGTGTCTGGATCCATGTCACCACTCTAAATCGATCGAAGTGCCTCTATTATAATCTAAACTGCAGACCTATTGGGAATACGTCAGGATCCAGGTCACCACTCTACATCGATCGAAGAGCCTCCGTCCTAATCTATGTATAAAAAATCCGAAACCCACTCACTAACTGACTGATCACAGTATCTCAAAAAACACACCACCTAGGAACTTGAAATTTGGTACACATATTTTTCATAGGGGCCAGAGGCCAACTAAGTAAGGATTTTAAAATATGGGGCCTGTAAGGATTGAAACAACCCCTAAAACAATGAATATTGTTTGTTATATAATTAAAAAACCCTACCACCTAGGATCGTGAAATTTAGTACTCGTATTTTTCATAGGCGCTATAGGCAGACTAACATAGGATTTTAAAATATTTTTCCTTTAAGGGTTAAAGCAACCTCTAAAACAATGAATATTGTTTGTTATATAATTAAAAAACCCTACCACTTAGGAACGTGAAATTTAGTACACGTATTTTTCATAGGCGCTAAAGGCACACTAACATAGGATTTTAAAATATTTTTCCATTAAGGGTTAAAACAACTTCTAAAACAATAAACACTGTTTGTTTTACTTTCCTTAAAGCTAGAAAGTTAAAATTATGAACATTTATTTCTAACAAGATACATATAAAAATAATAAACCAGTTTTACATTTAATCATGTTCTGCTAAGGGGTAAAAATTTAGTACAACCCCTATAACCATAAATATTAATTTAATACCGTCAAGGAAAGTGAATTATTTGGTAGATATATTGTTCATATGAGCTAGAGGCGCACTAAAATAGGATTTTAAAATATTTGGACTTTAATGGTTGAAACATCCCCTAAATCAATAAATGTTGTTTCTTTACTTTTAATTTGGTACATTTATTTCTTACAAAACACATATGAAAATTAAATTAGTTTTACATTTTGTTACGTGATGCTAGGTGTGAAAATGTGATAACAACCATTAAAAACAATAAATATTAATTTTCATACTTTTATTAAAACTAGATAGCTGAAACTTTGTACATTTATTTCTTACAAGATACATATAAAAAGTCAACCAGTTTTACATTTTGTTATGTGCTGGTAAGGGGTTGAAAATGTAATAAAAACCCCTAAAAACAATAAAAAATATTAATTTTTATGCTTCCCTTAAAGCGAGAGAGCTGACATTTAGCACTTATTAATTTTAAGAAAATATTTTAGACGTAAGCTGATCAAAACTATTTCGATCTAAGCATTCGCATATTAAAGACATATCTGGGTGATCTGCAAACATCCAGCTAAGACTTTGATTTACCAGTCTGTAGATTTAGGAATTGAAAAAGAAGACACGCTTCACTCTGAATTTTTTATTGACTTAATTTTTTCAGCACACATACCGTGACGAGGACGATTGACGGGCAGCCAGTGAACAATAAATACCAAACTAATTGAAAATACATGTTATAATTCACTTTTGTGAAATAATAGATGAAAGAAAATGAGAGAAAATATGACAATTTATTATGAATCATGGTGTTTCAAAAAACAAATTCCCTGTAGCGAAGCACGGGTATTCAGCTAGTATGTTATAAAATAATCTGTTTAAATTTGCTTCTATGCCGAAGTTGGTGAGCAAAGCAAATAGCTGAGCCTTAGGGTTTGTATTTCATTTATATCTGTTGCCTTTTTTGAGATATCTTAATTTTGGTAAACAACACAGGTCAAATTCAAAATTGTTGTGTAATTGTATACAGTATTGTCAACCCACCTTCTTTGATTTAATAGAAACACAGTACAATATGGAGTTTAGTTGATTTATTACTTCAGTTTTATACAAAGCAGATACAATTAGTAGAATCCAAGATTGCTTTCACAAAGGAACAATCATTCATCTTAAACAATAGAACAGATGTTGGTGCAGTGTGTTTCCAACAATACGGGACGAATGTTTAATGTAATTAGATCACTTCATTTTACTTTGCTTTCTTTATCTTGTCACGCTTTAACATTTTAACAATATGTTTCAAGTGTAAAGTCTAACGTATTTGTTTTGTTTCTTGTTTTTTTTGGATTGGTGTGAAGAAACATTTGAATTGTATACAAATAACCAAACATCTGTCTGCTCTATAAAAAACACACACACACACACACTAATATTACAATACATTAATAATATTAATATGACCATTTATCATATCATGACATTTATCCTGAAGTAATTTATTATAAAAAAATATGTTTATTTATTTATAAACGGTTCATATATTGTTACTGACAAAACATTTATTGAAAAACTAAATAATTTGGAGGTTGCCTTTTTATTTTTGGAGGCTCTTTATACCTGAGATACATAGTCGGTTGATTTAAATTTAGTTTTTTGGGCAGATGTGCAGGTTTTTTAAAGGTGCATGGCGTACATGTCTTAGGGCTTTCTTCTTTATTTTAAATTGGGAACTTACAAAACAGAAGTAAAATAACTAGTATTTCTGTCACGAAATGTTTAAACGATTTTGTATTGGACAAGTAAGTTTGATAGATTAACACTTGACAGAAATATTTCAAAATTCATCATCCATAAGGTTTACGTTTACCTTCTTTGAATGATGCATACGGCCAGAGGATTTAAATAAAAATGTTTTCGACAGTGAAAGTACACAATTTGAGCAACATTTTGATATGTAATATAACTTCTTCAAACTCATTAGGTCATAGTAATTTTATTAAGAAGATTAATCAAATTAAAGTTAAATTAGAAGAATTGTAAAGAAGACTAACCTGCGCCAAATGTATATTGTTGACAAGCAGAAATCAAAGTGCAGTCCATATATTTGTTAGCGGTATTCAAAGTCAATTGATATTGTCTGTCATACTTTTAAGTGTAGTTGTGGTTAGCAAACTCAAAGTTATAAAGCAACTTTATAAAAGTAAAACCCACCTAGTTGACTGAAAAGTGAGTATTTGTCAGAACTGTTTAAAGAATTCAGGAAATGAGTCATAATTTAAACATACAAACTTATCAATAAATTTCAAGAAGCTTATCTATTTTAAATATTTTTTTGGACAAGGAATTAATTCGTCCTTCTGCATAGCACAGGAGGTTCTGGTATACAACAATATTAAATACATTAGTTACTTAATAACTTAACATTTTATTATAGTTTCTTCAGTTTACAATAAGTTCTTAATTCAAACTTTTACATATTTGGCATAGGTACATATTTTTAAATAAATGAATTTAAAACATACAACACAAATTTTAAATTTGTTTACTAGATTGGTGGTCAATAAATTAGACAGTTTTTAGTTTTTTCTTGTAATGTTTCCTATCTAAACTTGTACATGCATAATAATAATAGTAAACTGCGATTTACCTGACGTAAATAAACTGCCGAATGCTATAATGTAGGCCTAACCTCAAAACAGAAGACTTGTAAATTTTACATTTTAATTTTAAAAACTAACTAATGTTACCGTTACCATCACTTGAAAGTTTGAAACTTGCAAAATTTCCTAATAGCCAAGTCGGTATAGGTTACAACTACCAGTAATTTGCAATACGGCTGATTTTTTTTTTTATAAGTACATTAAAATATGTAGATTAACATAAAAAAAAGTTTACCAGTCTATCGATTTCCCAAAGTCAAAAAAAAATCGATTATCATTTTTTTCTCGATTATCCTTAATATTTCGAGCTGGGATAAAGATAGAGGAAAATTAAAAATACCACCGTGTAGGAGAGGTATTTTTCAACAAAAAAGGTCATATGTATTTATTTCGTCCGAGCAATGGTTTGTCTGGAAAAAAATCGATAATGCAGGTATGTATTTTGCAGCAGGGGAAATCACTAAAAGGGGACATCTTATTCATATATGAAGGGTTGACTCATTCTAAATTGGCCGAATTTTAATATATCGAATTGAAACTTGACATAGGAGTTAAAATATATATTTTAAACATTTGTGCTGAGTCTCAGCTTGTTATCTTGAAAATGACCCGATCTAGGAGTCGATTTCGATTATCGATTTTAGGAGTACCGGACCCACGAACTAATTTCAATCTATTCCAGTTTCGTCAATTTTTGGAATATCAACACCAAATTTGTTTTACAAGTTGAGTACACCAGTATAAATATTTTTAGTAAGTATGAACAATTTTTTTCTTGTTATTTTTAAAAACGAGGCGCTTGAAAATAGTCTTCTGTTTTACCTATCTCGTTTTAACTATAACACTTTTGGATTCAACGACTCCATTTTCGACATTTTTGAACATATCGATTTAAAAATTGGTACAGAATTTAAAAATACAAATGTTTTTTGCTATACTTATTTTAAAAACTATATTTAAAAAAATGACTAATCTGCAGCTGATCAACTCAAGCGTTTTGATGAAAAATCTAAAAAGGTCTAAAATTATACTTTTTTAATTTACTTGTGCTTTTAAAAGTAAATAATGAAAAAGGTTTATACTCCTTGAACTTGTTTGAATATATATATTTAACTTGTAAAAAAACTTTCAAGTTGATATTTTGAAAATTTTCTAAACTGGAGCTGTTTAAAATGAATTGGTGGGTCCGGTACTCCTAAAATCGAGAAACCCATTAACAAGTCAAGTGGTTCTAGATCGGGTAATTTTCAAGATAACAAGCTGAGACTCAGCATAAATGTTTAAAATATATATTTTAACTCCTATGTCAAGTTTCAATTCGATATATTAAAATTCGGCCAATTTAGAATGAGCCAACGCTTCATATATGAATAAGATGTCCCCTTTTAGTAATTTCCCCTGCTGCAAAATACATACCTGCATTATCGATTTTTTTCCAGACAAACCATTGCTCGGACGAAATAAATACATATGACCTTTTTTGTTGAAAAATACCTCCCCTACACGGTGGTATTTTTTATGTTCCTCTATCTTCATCTCAGCTTGAAATATAAAGGATAATCGAAAAAAAATCAAAGCTTTGGGAAATCGATAGACTGGTAAACTTTTTTTTTATGTTAATCTACATACTTTAATGTACTTATAAAAAAAAATTCAGCCGTATTGCAAATTACTGGTACTTTTGGTCTAAATTGACCTTTACCGACTGGCCTTTAATTGTATTAGTAATATTGTGAAACAGGACTCTGGCCAGCATTCAATCTCCTGAGCAAAGGCTTGTTAATTATACTGACTACTTAACTAAAGTCTACTAAATACTTCATGCAGTATTTGAATGCTCTTTAGACTTAAATTTATATAACAATCGCCAAAAGTTCTTTCTGTTTTAACTATGCATTATAGACCCATATAATCGGAAAACGAACTCGTTCTTAAACCTTTATATCGCTTGTAATATTTCTTATCCTTGTGTTTGATAGGAATCTGAATTTGAATATCTTCCAAGTATTCTTCAGTGGCTAAATGTAATGAATTGTGCTTTCAACCATAAGAGTTTACATTCAATTATTGCTGGTTGGCGGTTTTTCTCTCTAGATGTGTTTTAAGTTTTAATAAACGTTATTTTGTTGTTGTTATGTGTTTTAATGTTGCGTTTTTGCTGCTGCATTTTTTTTCTATGTTTTATTATAACTTGTGGATTTAACAAGATGCATCCTGAAACAGAGGTATGCTATAATAGAGAGATCCTCTTTAGTAACTTAGTCTGCGTCTGTAGTTTAGGACATTAATTGTAATTTTGGTTTATTTTACATGTTTTTATTATATACTAGTTTAGTTGTGTATTTTTGAACAAATGTAAGACGTTTCTAGCATAATCTATTGCATGCATCATAAGTATTGGAAGAATAATATTGACTTGATGTCACTGTTTTGGTTTGGCGTGATGTTGCGTCGAGCTATATGTTGGGAAAACATTACTGCTTTTTGAAATATACCTACTTATTTTTAAATATTTTTTATTGCATCGTAACTGGAATGAATCGGATGCATTTTCATACCCATTATTACAATCTTTCTATCTTTCATATTTGTATAAGCAATTCTCTCTTAAAATATGTATATTTAATGCTTGGCTGAGAAATATGTTAATAAATTTAGTCCGAAATTTCTATCAGAATGGAATAGCTTTGACTAAAATGAATGGAAAATAAGCCTTATATTTTATTCTCTCATAAAATTCGTACTTTGAGGCAGCGTTTAGATGTAAAATATTCTGCGAAGGATCTTTTAACATGGACGTATTACTAAACCCACCTATATAATCTAAAACCAAATTCAGTACATGGCAAATTTTAAATATTCCGATATGTTAGGTAAAATATTGTCTGATTTATGGTTGCCTTAAAAAATTTGCAAAAAATGAACTGTTAATTGCTAAGTGAAAATAATGTATAAATAAATATTGAGCTTGACTTATGCGAGGATATACTTGATGAAATAAAACTTGAACACAATATCTCACAACTAACTAACGCGTTTCAACGACAAAGTCGTCATCTTCAGTGATGCACATTCCACAAGCTACAATAGTCAAACTATAACTAATCTAACAGTGTTTCATGTCCCGTATTTATACAAAACTCAAAGGGGCCTGGCTTAAGACTACGTTACATTAGTAAGGTGTTAACAAATGTCAAGCGTTATTGTAACTATCCTAACATTAACTACATAACTAAACAAATTACTAAACAAATAATAATATAAATAATAAATTATATTTTTTTATATTAATATGGAATTTTGTATGGGTCCCAATTCATTATTTGCATTTTTTAAATTATATTTGTAGATATAAATTTGTCCAAGCATCTATTGTGTTAAGTTTAGTTACATTTTTCAATAGTACACAATTTTCTATTTTAAAATTATGGTTTTCATCTAAGCAATGCATGAGAAAAATGTTCTTTAGTTCTTGTCTACATGCTTCCTTTGGTTTGAACAATATATTTCTTCGAACACATTTCACAATTTATACAATAAATTCCAGATTTGTCCTGCTCTTAAATTTCATCTTTAGGATTTCCCAACATTTTACCAATATTGCTCTCACTTGACAAAGTTACATTTAAATTTGCATATTTCAGTAGCGATTTTTTAACAATATTAGACAGTGGTGGAGCATACGTTATTTTAACCCATCGTTGTTGGAGTTGGTTGCTTTCCAGGATAGATCTCGATTCCTCTATTGTCTTGAATATATTGTTTATTAATTCTTTAGAATAACCATTAAATATCGCAGCACGATACGTCTGTTCTTTCTTGTAGTTCTCCTTAGTAACGGCAAATTAACTAATCTGTAAACCATTGAATTAAACGCAGCTCTTTATGTGCCAGTGAATGGTGTGAATCCTCAGTTATATATCTGTCTGTGGGTGTTTGTTTTCTATATACACTAATTGACAATTCATTATTTTCCTATACAAGTTTAGGCTACACATTGACATCTAGAAACGGAAGGTTGTAGTCTTTTTCAATTTCCGTATTAAACCTTATGGTCGGGTAAAATCTATTAATTATATCACAAAATTCTTAAAATTTTCGTTTTGTCAAATATTACAAAAATGTCAAGGACATAACGAACCTACAATCGGGAAAAGTACTTCATAGATTTTTAGCATTTATTTCAAACGAACTCATAAAACTATACAGGGGGTTTCCGATAGCAGTGCCTTCATCATGCACATAAAACTTGTTATTAAAGAAGAAACTGTTTGGACACATACACAAATGTATGAGTAATAAAAAGTCCCGAACTTCACTATCGAAACTGTTACACACTAGCCACTCTTATGTCATTTCTATATTTTTATAATTTTAAAACCACTACAACTCTTAACTATAAATGTTTTAATAATTTATTATTTTAACCGGTAAACATATTAATTGAGATACTTAAACAGATAATTATTTGATACTTTTAATAATTAATCATTTTTGTTTAAAACACTAAAACATTTTTTTAAATTTGATTGTGCTATTTTCTACCACACTGCAACAGAATAAAACAATAATATAGATAATTGCTCGTATAGGAAGAATAAAAATAAATAAAGCTCTGAGTTCAAATTGAATATATTTTATTGCTTAAATCAGCAAACACAGACAAATTATAAATGATTTAATATTATAAATTTAGACGTTCAACAGATTTATAAAGTCCACTGAAAATTTTTGTAATAATTTTAATTTCACCTTCATTATTTAGTGCTGCATCCATAATTACAAACATCAATTTAGTTGTCACAATAGTTGTAGTAGATGAAAGCCTATCAACTACCAAATCGTTGCAAGTGAGAGCTTAGCTACTTCTAAATCCTTGTAGTTTAAAGCTTATTGACTGTCAAATCTTTGCAAGTTAAAGCTTAGACATTTCTAAATCCTTGTAGATTGAAGCCTAAAGACTGCCAAATCTTAACGACTTCTAAATACTTATAAGGTAAAGCCTAGGGACTACTTATTCCTTGCAAATAAAGACTACCAAATATTTGCAAGTGAAAGTTTAGCGATTTCTAAACCCTTGCAAGTTTAAGGTTAGGAGCTACTAAATCCTTTGTTGGTAATAGCCCAGCCACTACCAACTCCTTAGAGACAAAAGTCTTGCGAAACACATATTGTAAAGATGTCAATTTTCCAATGATATCAATATAGCCCTAACGTTATATCGAGTCAAGATAATGAAAGCAAAAGAAGCGAAATAATCACATTAAACATTCGACGGGTATTGTTCGCAACAGGTTGCACTTTAGTGAACATCTGTCCTATTGTTTCAGATGAAGGATGCTCCGTTATTGTTCCTTTATGAAAGGCATACTGGATTCTACTAAAATTGTATCTGCTTCGGTGTAACTAAAGTAATTAATAAATTAAACTCTTTATTATATTGCACGGATGTCTCTATTAACTTGAAGAATGTGGGTTTTCAGCTAAAATTACACAACCAGTTATTGTGATATTGCCCCTCAGATGTTTACATATATTTGAAGGTCACACAAAATATTTATTTTTTATTATATACTTATTCATTATTTTGATAGCTTAATTTACTTACTTTATGCCAGTTAACTAAAAACATTTTCCATGGATGGATACGAACAGCCATACAATCGCCGACAACATTTTATGTATTAAACATTATAATTATAAACTATGAGCTAATGTTTATATAAATTACTTATTTCTGTAAACTAATTTATTATTAATGCAATATTTTTTTTAGTATAATAGTAGATTTACTCTAAAATTGAGTGACACCCAAACAATTAAAATTTTTACTAGCATTGAAATATTACAACTTATTAAAATTAAAGTAGTTAAGACATCCGTTATTTATTTCAGAAAAAGTAAGTTGATTTTTACTTTATTTATTTTAATAATAATCTTTAATGATATATTGTCTAAAAGAAACTCCTTAGCAATTTATTAATCTTTTATTATAATGTATTTCCCCTTTGTTCATAGAAATTAATATTATATATAAATACGAATATAATAGGTCAAACTTATTAATTAAATGTAATATATTAATTAATTAAAATAAATAATGCACCTTATTGAATCTTGCTCTATCTTCAAAAGTTTATAAAGTTGGTTTTTAAATACAGTTCAACTATATATTTCTCTTATAACGTAAAGCAAACTTCCTCATTTCCTGCCCTTAAATTACATCCTGACGAAAGAGATTAGGCCTGAATTAATCCTTTTTCTCGTGTATTTTTTTTTTTTATATTTGTATGCTGTCAGAAATCTTATTATAGCTTAAAACAACTGTAATTATATATAGAAAAAATACCCTTAATTACTTTATTCGATAATTATATTTATTTAATAATAATTTATTAATTTAATAATTCAACTTATTATATTTATTTGATTGTAGAAAAATCCTTGGATGCAGGATAAAAAACTATTCTATAAGTTATGAATCTTTTTATTCTGTCGTAGTTAAATACATTTTTAAAGATGTAAGAAACCATTTTACTTAATTAAGACTTTAGAATCCAAATTTATTAATCAAAGCTAAAGATAAATCTTATCTGGAATCACTGTCTTAAAAGAGAAAGGTTTATAGCGACCCAGGCATCTGAAGTGGATTTTACATAGTTTTTATTTTGCAGCTGTCTTTAAACAGTATAACGACTCCTTTAAGAGCCACAGCAAATTGAATCCTTCTCTGATTATTTTAAATGGTGAGTCGTAACCTTTATTCACATTTCTTTACTTTATATCAAACGCACAATCTTTTAAAGACGTTTATATTAGTCCATGAACTGAAGAAATACACAATTTTGTAATACTGTTTGTAGATTTTTGTTTTAGTAGAATATTATTTTCATATGCTCAATGTTTATGCATTAAACATTGGATACATTAAAGTAACAACTATTTGCAATATACACAGGACTATGCCGTTGTACAAAGAGAAATACAATATTTGACCTTAGATGACCTCAAGCTACGATTTATAAAATAGGTACTTCGTTTATTAGAATTAAAATTATGCTCTTGATTCGACTACCACCTTGGCAGTATGGTGCGACTAGTAGTTTTAGGAACTACAGTCCTTAAGAAGTTATTTTAGTGACGTAGTTTCCTTCCATTACATAATTTATTTATTAATTGTGCTATGTAGAGGTTGGCTAACAAATTTTATAACTACTGTAAATACACAATTGTTGTAAATTATATATGTTTAATTCTGTTTTACGGTTTTGATTCTGTAAAAGATCTTCAACTTTACAACATTTATATTCAAAATAAGCAATTTTTCATTAAAGACGTAAATACAATTTTATTATAATTAAAGTATATTTATATAAAGTTATAAATACCTGTTTTTATAACTGTGTTTATACCTGTTTTTCCTTCTTGCAACTTATGCCGTAGTTCTTAGCTAAACGTTTCGGAAGCATGCTTTCATCTTTAAGCAATGTTGTTTATTCACTCATATGTAAGCCAGTCAAAAATAAATTAATAAAACGTAAAACACAATTCCCAAATTACAAAATGATTTGTAAACAAAAAAGAGGTTTTGCAAAGGTTGTAAATTGTTTTTAATTTTAATATTTGGTGAAATTATAATTTCTTGTGTTTATTTGCATTTGCTTTGTTATTGGTGGAATCCAATGGTTTGGATTGAACAAATAGTTGGCGTTCTTGAACTTAATATGTACTCGCTCGCCTTTAATAAGTTTTATAAAGGGTCTAGCACGTTTACAAGATAGGACACACTAGTGTATTTGTCAGTAGTGCGTATGGAAAATAAAATTCAATCAAACTTGAAGGTTTTCAAATATGCCTGATGAGATTGTTAAAAATGACATTTATTGAAACATATAATGGGATATAATTATAATGAGAATATTTATTTTAAGTTATGGAATACGACTATTTACTGAATTTAATTGTTTATTGTACTTTGATTGTTTGCCCTAATAACCTACCACGCTGCAAAAATGGGATAAGATAAATTACTGCGTCCATTGCTGTCGCATAATATTTTATGTTTAGCATATTTTAAACTAAATGTTCACTATATCTCTGTGAACATTTGTCATAGTCGTAAAACTGTATTATAGAATATCATTAGCCTAAATGTTTCAGTATTAAAAATAATTGTAAGATGGTTGAGATTCGATACTTCGTAAAATATATTTAAATACTGACAATAACATTCTTGTTACAATCTGAATTTGAATAGTATCCAAATTTTCTGCAGTTTCTAAATATGATGAATGGTTCATCTCCAATAATACATTTCTGTCAATCTACTAAAGTAGATAAAATGTTGTAATAATATAAACAAGGGTGAAGTCAGTTTATCTGTTTATATAAAGTAACATACAATTTCAATAAGTTTTTTCGCCGTGTGGGAAATACTGATACAGTAAAATAAACACAATATTAAAAATTTATATTTACATTACATGACTTTTTTAATTGAGGTTGAATTTAAACCTTTGAATAAAAACATCGTGGTATATTTTTTCGGACTGAAATTAAATAGTTTTAATTTAACAATAGTTATAAATTACTTGGACTCTTATATATATTCGTATATATTAAAATGATGAAAGGTAGGTGTATGTTGTGGTTTGATCTAAACAATTTATTTATTTACACATTTTTCAACGGACTTTTAGTAAACACCAAATGTTATAATCGCAATTTCAGTACCTACCGAAAGGAAAAAGAAATAATTATTGTTGTCATGATGAGTTCAATTTCCCAAGGGTAGCAGAACTTAAGCGTCCACGTCATTAAGGAGGATTAGATTTGCCAACAGGAGTGACGGATTTGCAGATACTAATGAGTGTTGTAGGTACGGGCTTGTTTACATAATTTGAAGGGAGATTGTACTCGTAAAATTATGCATTAAAAATATGCAGACATGACCGTAAGTGATATTTACAAAGAAGGTGATCATAGTAAGACATGAATGAGCCCACTTTAAGTCTTATCAGCTCTTTATAATATACTAGCTGAATACCCGTGATTCGCTTCGGGGATTTTTTATTTTTTCCATCACTATGTTACATAACTATAATATTTTTCTCTCATTTTCTTTCATCCTTTATTTCACGAAAGTGAATTATTACATGTGTTTTTAATTAATTTGGTATATATTGTACACTTGCAGCTGCCCGTCAATCTGTTACGTCACGTTATGAAGGCTGAACAAATTAAATCAATAAAAAAAATAAAGAATTCAGAGTGAAAAGCGTCTTTTTTCGACCACTAAATCGACAGACTGGTAAATCACAGTCTTAGCTGGGTGTTTCAGATCACCCAGATACGTCTTTAATATGCGAATGGATCAGGATAGTTTTGATCACCTTACATCTTTAAATATTTTGCATTTAGAAAGTAACTCAAATGCTGATTCTAGTGATACAACTTTTACAGGTTATGTTTATTTAGCTAAAAAATCTTTGTAGACAACATTCTTCGTTCGTCTGCAGAATTACCAGGTTATCAGAAGAGCTTACTCGAGAACGTGCGTGAGAGTTTGTGTTACGTTGTTTTAAATTTAGTAAAAGAAAGTGAAATTAGTTTATAAAATTGTGATATATCGTGTTTTCAAGTTTACAGGTCAATTCTATGATTTATTCTCTGCAATTTGTGATAATAAAATTTAATTTTTGAGTAAAGCATATATTCCTAAATAATGCTTCAAATAGGCTTAACTTTGTTAGCAGGGGTTCCCGCGGCTTCACGTGCAGATATGAATAAATGAATGATAAAAATATCGGATAAATATTGAAAGCTGATTGAACCAACACGTATAGAGAGTTCTGTCCAAATAAATCTAATCTTTGTCTCCTATTTAGGCTTACTTACAAGATCAGCTGTGCGACAGGAAGCGCAAAAGCAATGATTTCTGTCTGTTTGAGGTACAT
Source organism: Philaenus spumarius (assembly GCA_018207615.1). Classification (NCBI taxonomy): domain Eukaryota; kingdom Metazoa; phylum Arthropoda; class Insecta; order Hemiptera; family Aphrophoridae; genus Philaenus; species Philaenus spumarius. The sequence continues at coordinate 495,529 of JAGFPH010000302.1, forward strand.
TTCACATCTATGAGTACATTTTGTCTAAAATATTTTCTACGAACAATATTTTACAACTTAGATGCAAATAATCAAAGTGCAAAAGTTTCTTCCCTCCTATTTATAAGAGTAATATATGACAAGTTTTAGGTATCAAGTTTCATAGTCTGTTTACGGTTTCTAGAACGTTCCCGAACGGAAAGTCTCTTCGATGGTCCAGAACCGTCTGGAACATTCTAGACATTGTCGACCCTTCTGGAATAGTCTATAACATTCCGGAACATTCTGGTCAGTCTCGGACACTTTGGCACTATTCCCAGCCGCTTCGCCTGCTTTCCATAAAAAGACCATTGGTGGTGTGATACGCTTTTATGACTCCCATTTTCGAACCCTGCAGTTTCAAACCAAAACCATCTGCATAAATGAAGGATGGAAGGGTACAATAACATATAACCCCCATAAGGCTACGAGGTGGGTTGCAAAGTTGTAGTGGCTCACATGGACAAACCACGCCTCCCAAAAATCCGCTGCGTAGTGAGTTTCGTCCAGATCTATCAATGTTTTCCCAACTATCAATGTTTAAATACATGATCAGCTGTGCTACGGTAAACGCTAAAAACCGTGTTTTTCATCAGTTTGCAAACGAACGAAACGATTAAACTTCATGTTTCAAAGCGCATCCAGTCTCCCTTCCGTCCAACTGTGATACAAATTCTATATTTCTGCGTACATTTTACCTAAAGTAATGGCTACATAAAGGTGCAATTGTCAAATTTTATCCCTTAGATGCAAGCGTTTTTCGAAATTCAAATAATTTTCTTTTTTTAATATAATTTATATATAGTATGTACTAAATTTAAACTGTCTACATTTATAGATAGTACCTAGGAGACCGAGAATAGCTCAGTATTTTTTTTTTAGGAAAATGTATGTAAATACGAATCGCATACTTAAATATAAATATTTTTCGATCTTAAGAACGTATGAAATCTGTGTTTAAATTTAAAAAAACATAATGTAATTAGTTCTAAAATTTTATTAAATTTTTTTTAGATATACAACCTAACTAATTCGAATCCTGACGTCCGAAAACCTCTATAGGTACATGTAGGTTATGTAACCTGTCCTGGCCATATTTGATATTGTTTATGTATTTTAGAAATAACAAATATTAATTATAATCATTAGATAATTTATATTACCTTTATAGAAATGCAAAGAATGCAGAAACTGGTGAAAAGGTTTTCAGAACGGTTAATAACAGTACAAAAATAAAGTTTTAGTTACGTTTGGTGTTTGAATAAAGAAATAAGTTGAAAATTATACCACCTCATACATTGTTAATGATTTATGTTTGTTAAATCTTATCTTATTAAACGAGCAGTGCTTGTATATTTTTAGTTCTCGCCTATACTTAATGACTTCAAAGGTGGTATTTAAAAGAAGTTCAGAGTTTAAATTTTATGCGCATTTTTCCGAGTTAATGCGCATTTTGCAGACATAAGACATAGCGCATTCGATTCCCGACGTCAAAAAATCCCTATATGCAAATTTTCATCAAAATCGTTAGAGCCGTTAGCGAGATCCCCGAAATAAATTTATAAATAAATATACAAGAATTGCTCGTTTAATAAGATAAGATATCTATAACTTTGTATTTATTTTTATATGTATCTTGTAAGAAATAAATGCACCACATTTCAGCCCTCTAGCTTTAAGGAAAGTATAACAATTAATATTTACTGTTTTAGGAGTTGTTACTACATTTTCACAATTAGCAGCAAGTAACAAAATAAAATTGTTTATTTTTATATGTATCATGTAAGAAAAAAATGCACCACATTTCAGCACTCTAGCTTTAAGGAAAGTATAACAATTAATATTTACTGTTTTATGAGTTGTTACTACATTTTCACCATTAGTAACACGTAACAAAATATAAACCTGGTTTATTTTTATATGTATCTTGTAAGAAATAAATGCACCAAATTTCAGCTCTCTAGCTTTAAGGGAAGAATAACAAACAATATGTATTATTTTATGGGTTATTTCATCGTAAAAAGACCAAATATTTTAAAATGCTTTCTTAGTACGCCTTTAACGCCTATGGGCAATATGTGTACCAAATTTCCCGTTCCTAGGCGGTATGGTTTTTGAGACACTGTGATCAATGAGTGAGTGAGTAAGTGTTTTTTTCGATTTTAAATACTGTATATAGATATAGATATATATATTACAACGGACAAAACTCGTTGTAGGTCTTGAGTTTAAATTTGCAATTAATTTTGTAAGTTTGAATAATACGGACTTGCCGTGAGTTGAAGCCAAATGTAGGTCACGAGATCAGCATGTATACGCGGGCGGTCTGTTATCTGGTAGAATTAAACTTTTGGACCCTGCCTGTCTGAAAAGGATTGGGAACTTATAAAAATTACTTAAAAGATTCCTACGGGAAGCCAAAATCCAAGATTTGAATAAAAAATAAAAATCTTCGGGAAATGCATTACGCTAACCGCGGGTGTATTTACTGCAAGATTAGATATTAAAAAATCATAAAGTTACGTAAGATACGAGCTTTCAAAGAATGAGAAAATTGTCAAAATTCCTCTAATTTAAAAAAGAAAAGGTTTTTTAGGCTTTTCTTAAAAAGGCCTAAAATAAAGGTGAAATAAGTTTTAGCGAAATTTTGTCATATAAAAAAGTTAATGGTAATTCATAAAGTTTAAAGGATAAAAAAGTAGGTTGAAAATAAAGTTTTTTTAAATTTTGACTAAAACAAGTTTTAGTATTGATAAACGTAATTTATAATGTAAAAGAAAAACTAGAAAATTTATAAAAGGAAAAAGGTGATAGAATTTGCACCTTTACAGCTAATGGAAAAGTTAAACTCAAACTTTTAACAATTCAAAATAGTAAATAGTATATAAATGAAGTAGTTATGTAAAAATAATCCAGTATTTGAAATATGTTTCGGGAGTAAAGTAAAACCCTAGTTTGTGAAAAATCGTTGAAGTCCCTAACCTCACAGCAAGACAACCAGAAGCAGAAATGAGATGAAAATCCGGCTAGTAAATGAAAACCAACGGACAAGAAAAGTGGAAAAAGAAAAACCGAAAGAAGTGTAAAATTAAGACTTTTCCGGGAAAAATCGCCGCGGAAAAACGCGCGCAGGTCGTGTACGCGAACCAAGAGTCGTACGAACGTCACTCGAGTTCGTGTGGAAAGGTAACAACGAGCTGAGGAAAATGATGTCAGTTTCAGGAAAATCGGAAAAACCCTAGAAGAGTTACATAGAAAAAGAATTTCCATAGCACAAAACCAAGGGAAGCCAGATAAGAACGCAAGACAGTGGAGGGGCGGTCCAAAGACGAGACCGATGGAAGGAGAACAGGGTTACCAGTTTACGAAAAGGGCGTACTCAAAGAAACAATAGAAATTTAATTAAAACAAAGGCTAAATCAAGTTACAAAATTATGAAAAAAATATAATAAAATTCAGGATGAAAAGTTACGTAGACTAGAAGTTTGAAATTGGCGAAAAAATGGATTTTTAAGCATTATGGAAATACAGTGGTAGAAAGCTTAGGTTGGCAATGAAATAGTGCCGAAAAACATTATATAAACGATTGCTCGGGGAAACTCGAGACTTCCTTTGACTTATACGATGTAAGTTGACGCATCGAGAGCTGATACTTGTTTTTTATAAAATACTTTAGCGTGCTAGAAGCTAGGTATTTTCTTCGTTAAACTTTAAATTTTTATAACAAGTAAGAAGATACGTCATTGCGGTTATCATCTGGGATGCAGCAATAGACACCGCATTAACTCTACAAGAACTTTAGTGGCAACTTAGCCTATACAAGTTGGCCTAACTTGGGATTTTTCTGGAGGAAAAACATAGCCTACAGGACAGCTGATACATGGAGTGATTCGTATAGCTTCCAGACAGGACTCCAGGACACCACCAGGCGACTACAAGGACATGCAACTGTAGCTACGAGGGAATAGACGAACCGGGATTGCAGACACGGCATCACCACATCCATCTTTAAGAAGACATCCATCATACACCCAGACAACCCTACAGGACTCCACCTTCACTCACAAGACAATTCTATCAGCACGCAGAACATCTGTAGCTCGTCATCACTGGACAGCGTTCGCGGATTTAACCACAAACGTCGCGACGCCTGGACAAGTGTGAAAAGGTCGGTAGAAGCGTAAAATACGTTAGTCCCCATTAAATTGCCTGAAGTAAATTCAAATAAATTTATTTTAAATACTGGGTTACTTAGGATGTTAAATTAAGAAATATTTGTAGTTAATTAAAGAAGTAAATTCATTAAATCGTAAATTCGAATTTTCATTAAAGTATAAATTAAATTCAATTGAGTAATAAAATATTAAAATAAATTATAATAAATTAAGAGATTAGTTCTGCCTTATAGTTTTAAAAAGTTATTATTTTATTTGAGAAGAAAGTTATTATTTGGTTTTATTTGAAAAATATTAAATACAAGAATTTTGTTTATGTTTAAAATTAGAAAAAAGAAATTATTAAAATTTTATTTTGTTTTATAAAAGGTTATTATTTACAAAAACACCTAATATTCAAATATCCCAATAGTTTATGAATTTTAGATTAAGAATTGATAAAGTGGAATTTCATAAAATAATTGCAAGCACAAATAAGCAATTTACAAGGTTAGTTCCAGTGTACTCACTCTTCAGAGGTTTACAAAAAGTAAAATTATTAACTTGTGTTCTTACTGAGCTAAAATTAAAAATAAATTACTGGAAGTATAAAGTAAAGTTTTTTGTCAGAATAGTCAGTGAACTGAATATTCGACACATAGTTATTTCACCTAGGCCAAACAAAGTGAGATTGCCTATAAGACTTCCAGTAGGTGGAAATAACTTATTCTTCAACGAAAAAATTCCAAAAAAGGTTATTCGTTGTAGAATTGGCGCCCTTCGGTGTTGGCCGATTTCACTAGTGGTTAAAAAGTTAACCAAAAGTAAAAATAGGTCAAAGAACTAACGTAAAATTATTTGTGCTTAAATAATAATAATAATAATAATAATATAATAATAATTGCATTTATTAAACCTTACACAATAACAATAACAAAATACAAAAAAAAATTAGTATTTTCTTACAATTAATGCAAACTATGGCATGACCGTAGTCGTCTGCCAGAGTAGCGATTGTCTCTTATCTCAAGTCCAATACACTTTGCTTATTTACAATATTTACTTAAGTATTAAACTCAACCTATACAATAAAGTTAACTCTTCCTATCTTAGGGCCTATTTGAGCAAACTCAACATAGCTTTTATTAAAATTAAAGTAAATATTTTGTTTAAAGAAAACTAAACTAAACATTGATCTATTATTGCCTACCAGCAAATTATATTTATATCTATGTCTAACAAATTATTTACTTTGTTACACAATAGGCCCTACATATTCTATTCCTTAGGGCTAAGTATATTTACCAAATAGCACATACAAATACTTTTTACACAAAATTCATAATACAAACTATATTGCTTCTTATCCTAACCTAACAAATAAACAAAAGTAACATTTTAACAAATTAAAACTCTTTTACAATCGTTGAGTAAGAAAGCAAGCACGCCCATGTCCTATCCTTCCCCAAAAGTCTTAATAATTACAATTTAATAACGAAAAAAAGAATGCATCCTCAAGCCATCCTGTAAAACCATACCGTATACGTAATTGCAAACATATCACCGATATCAATAATTTTAAACTAATAATTAAACTCAGTGATTAATTCATCTCTGATTTTCTTACCCTCCCAAATGTAATTTGCCAAACTATACCAATTTTTTCCATTTAAATATTCTACTACTTCTCGCCGAGACAGCAAAACATTACCCAGCCACCTACGCCTAACGCTTGCAAGCACAGCGCAATTTCCTATAAAATGCTCTACATTTTCATCTTCTCCCGAGTTACACAGCGAGCACGTAAAAATAGTTCTTTGAGGACTAAAATTTAACATTAGTTGTCCAGCTCTAGCTTTCATAATTGTACTTATAAATCCTCGGCCATGACTATCAACTATGTATGATTTATCCGCTAAATTATATGACAGATCTTTATAAAGAATATTAAATTCCGCCAAATTTGCTCTTTGAATCCACTTGATACGCTCTTCCTCCCTTATATTTTCAGAAATCATTTCTAACTGCACACGCCATTGGCCTCTTTCTGCGCTATCATGTTGAAATTCATAATTAATTTGCTCCCCTAATTTTTCCCACACACTAAACCACCCTGTTTTATCCTTTATTGCTTGTAATGCTAGTTGTTTAGTCAGCCTACCATCTGGCAATTCAAGAAGTTTTAATATATACTTGTAATGCAAATTAAAGAAAAAATGCCAGCATAAATCAAATCCCGATTCTAAGTATATAGCGTAATTTGGTGTAGACGCAGGTATTCCCAGTATTCTCCTTATAGCAAACCTTTGAAATCCTTCAAACACTTCTAGCCGATTGAAACCCCAAACCTGAGCCCCGTATCCTATTACCGCTCTACAAATCGCATTGTAAACTGTCCATTTTGCGGACACAGGTACGTTATGTTTAACAAAAAAATCCTTATAGAGGTTATTGAGGACAAATTTTGCTGTGGTTACCTTTGCCCTTGCATGCGCACAAAAACTCAGAGTAGGCGTCAATATAATTCCTAGATATTTAAATTCATTTACTACTTCTAAACGTTCTCCCTCCCAAAACCATTTTTCACGTGCACTTAATCTCCCTCCCCGTCTAAAAATCATTATTTTTGTTTTATCTTTATTTACTATAAGCCCCCATTGTTTACAATAATTTTTTAAATTAATAATCATTTCTTGCAAGGAGTTTGGTCTATCAGCAAATAGAACTATATCATCAGCATATAAAAGCGACTTAACTACAACATTTCCCACTTTCACACCTCCTCCTAAAATATCATCCAAATCATTTAGGTACAATGAAAATAACAAAGGGGAGAGAAGACACCCTTGTTTTAGACCTGCAGTATTTTCAAACTCTTGCGACATACCACCTTTACACCACACATGTGACACATTATTTGTGTATAAAGCTTTTAAGAGTGCCAGAAACATGTAGGATATACCCGCATTGTGCAATTTATAGAAAAGCGCATTTCTATCAACAATATCAAAAGCACTTTTAAAATCAATAAAACAGCAATACACCTTATTTCCCTTGTTTCTTAATTTAAGGTTAACAATGTTCACCAAACTAAATATATTATCGTTTGTTGAATAGCCTTTTCGAAATCCTGTTTGATTTTCACGTAAAATACTATTTTCACTAACCCATTTTTCTAATCTATTCAACAAAATCCCAGTCCACAATTTGGTCACCGAATCCATAAAGGATATACCTCTATAATTATTAACGTCTGTTGAGTCCCCTTTCTTAAAAATTGGGAAAATAATTGACTTTGTAAAAGCACCCGGAATTTCACTAGTATTTAGAATTTTATTAAAATAATTTAATAATAGGTGGTGGAATTCGATAGGTGCGTGTTTATAAAACTCATAAGGTATTCTATCCAAACCTGGAGCTTTATTTGGCTTTGCCTTCCTAAGTACAAATTGCAATTCACTTAGAGTAATAGGCCCATCTAAAATGTCATCATCATGCAATAATGGCACGTATGATACTGGCACAAAAGTAGTTTTAACATTATATAGTTTTTTAAAATGCTCTATCCATTTTACGGCCTCAATTTGTGAATTAATTTTAAATATGTTACGTTTGAACATTTTTATCCCATTCCAAAAAGCTTTCGAGTCTTTAGCGTCTTTGAACGTTTGTATTATATTAGTAAATTGTGCTTCCCTCTTTTGTCGGCATAAATATTTATATTGCTTTAAACTGTAAAGGTAATCTGATTTAACTATGCTTGCCCCTGTCTTTCTGTACAAATTTAACAATTTAAATACTTTTTTTCTAGACAATTGACATTCCCTATCAAACCATATGTTTTTCCCTACAACCATTTTTTCCCCTCTTGTTTTAGTATTAGGCTTATAATCAATCGCATCGTAAATAATATCTGTTACATACTTTAAATCGATTCTTAGATTCTGGGATAGTTGTACATCCTTCCCAATCCTATTCTTCACATTTGTTTTATATTTTTCTTCCTCCCTATCTCGCCATATTAATTTTGGTAAAATCGGTAGCACAGAGTCTGGTGAATCTGTATCTACGATACCTGCATTTAACATTAATTCTATCGGCATATTGTTACAAAGTGAGATGAGGGAGAGTATTCATTTATATTTTAATTATATTAGAAGTAGAATTTTATTGGTAGCCTACGGTGCAACACGCGATGAAGTCAAATCGCATAGTTGCATTTTGTAGCAAGCCAACGACCGAGCTAGACGAGTAAAACTGAGTGGGGACAAAGATGTTAAATAAAGGCAACTCGCTTAGCTCGAATTATTTTGGAGTGAGAGGGTCACAAAAACATATATTCAAATTAATTCCACCAAGGACATTGTAAATATATCTTTTATTTAATTCCGTACACACAACTAATCACAGAGATACTAATTCATCCAACAACAATCAATCTAAATCTATACAAATCTTATGCCTAACTCTACGGGCAAAACTGAGTTCAAATAATATATTTACTTCCCAAAGTAATCAAATAATTAATTACTAAAAAACAATTTTTAATTTATTAAAAAACAAACAAAACTGATTCTACTTAGTCAAAACAATTTCCCCAAATATTCACAATAAATGTTCCTACCTTAATTTGTCCATATAAATAGATTCGAACGCGCAGCTGTAGCAAATAACTGGCAGGACGATAAAAAAGTTATTTTCTTTCCAATGTATTTAGATGAGGTTGCCTTATCATATTTTGAAAACTTTGAGAGAAAAAATTTAAATATCAGGTGGGGAGATGTCAAAAGCGCTTTTCTCCAAGCTTTTGCACCTACAGAGAGTAAAGAATTGTTATTAATGCAATTGAATAGTAGGATACAATTAACATCTGAATCCGTAATAAAATATAAAACCGACGTCGAGACATTGTGTGCTAGGATTGAACCGGATATGCCAGAAGAAAAATTGTGTAATCATATTTTGAAAGGGTTGAATCCAGCAATTTTGCAGCAAATAGCAATGTTGGACAATTCAACATTACAAAAATTAGAAAATAACATTCAAAATTTTGAAAGAGCTAGCTTTATGATGCGTACACGGCTAGGTTTAAATGGTCAGAGCATGGATAGTACAGAAAGCAAGGGAAAGGACATGGAGGAAAAAATAGATATCATTATGGGAATGATGAATAGGTTAGGAATACGAAAGGACAGATCTAGGAGTAAAGAGAATTTCAGGGAAAGTCCCGATAGTAGGAACTTAAGCCCTGACTACAGGCGAATAAGAAATACAAGTTTTAGTAGAGAACGGGAAGTTTCACCTAGTTATAGAACTCATAGGGATCGACCAAGAGCAGATAGTAGGGAAAGAAAGGTATATTTTCAAGAAAGGGAATCAAATCACAGCCAAGGTAGTAAAGAATATGGCGGAAGTAATAGGGTGTCGTCTTACACAAAACGATGTTTTATTTGTAACAGAGAGGGGCATTTTGCTCGAGATTGTAGAATTAGATATCCAAAAAACTAGTAACGCCTGGAGTACAATATGAGTGCTCTGGAAGGCAAAACGAATATCGGAAACACGAAGTAAATCTTGTAGGCAATCATAACAGAAACCAAGACATAAATGATTGTAAATTAAGTCTAGATAACATAAGGGATAGGCTCATACAGCGAGAAGCTCAGAGGGAGCATATTAGGTTTTTGAAAGAATTTCACGCAGCAGATTCAAAAATTGTAACCGATAAACAGATTCTTAAAACAGTTATTTTTAAGAATCAAGAAAATAAATCTAAACAGGCTGATATAAAGGGACATTTAAACGCTACAATGAATGAACGCTACGAACGTGATATGCTGACTAAGTTAGATAAGCGGTCAACATATTCACCTAGATCAGGGAGTGCTGACAGTTGCTTTAGTGACAATAAAAACATCTGTAGAAATAATTCTGTCATCGGAAAAATTTCGGATATTGCTTTAAATGTACCAGGGATTTTTCAAGGAAATGAAATAGCTATAATATTAGATACAGGTTGTAATATCTCTTGTTTAAAATCAGATTACAAAACCAGCGAGATGGTATTACAGAGCTGTAATGTGGCACTTACGTCTGCAGATATGACGCCTATGCAAGTAGAGGGAAAGGTTGAAATTGAATTTTTAATACAGGGGGTGTTTTACAGACAAACAGTATACTTAGTAAAACAACTTTCGTGTTCCTTATTATTGGGAAATGACTTTTTAATTAATAATAAAGCAATAATTGACTACGAGAAGGAAATTGTGGCAATAAATACCAATGGATCTAGGCATAGCTTTAAGATAGATAAGGGTTGGCTAAAAGAATATGTGAATAATCTAACTCATAAAGAAACTACTATGGCAAACGGGGTTAACATATATTCCAAGACGGACACTATAATAAAACCACATTCAAGTCTTGAACTAGAGATAAGAACTGACGAACAGATACCGGAGGGGCTGGGTTACCGTTTTTTCGAGAGCAACGAGATGTCAGTTCAGAGAGGACTTTATGTCTGTGCGACGAGTGGAAGCACACCTGTAAAATTAATATTAACTAATCCAAAATCTACATC
>JAGFPH010000302.1:516280-543430 GCA_018207615.1 Philaenus spumarius
ATATTCTAGTAAACGTTGTAATCCAAATAAGGCGAAGTCAAGCACTACACTACACTGCAATTTTTCCGACCACTCGATGAATAATAAAAATAATAAAAAATATAAAAACAATAAACCAACTCATAAACAATTAATATCTGTAGGAGGAGCAGAAACACGTAACCAAAATACACTGTTTAATATGCGTGGAAAAATATCAAAAGTTAGATTTAAAAACACTGCTACTTCTGATGTAAATAAGACTAAATTAAGTAGGAAACACATTAGGTTCAAAGAGAAAGTAGGCCTAATTGAAAATCAGCTGTGTGAACTTAGACAAGGAGGGGAGACGGTAACCCGAGCAAAAGGGCAAGTAGCGGTTCCAATGAAGAAATGCAACAAGATAACTTTGACAAAGGAGTATAGTCATGGTACTATACTAACGGAACAGCAAGAAGGCCTACTGCAGAAATTAATAGAAAAATATAATACAGTTTTTTCTGAATTGCCGGGACTTTGTAAAAATTGCGTTCATGAGCTAAAGGTTAATGCAACAGACACCTTTGTGAATCGTAATTACCAAATTCCCATAAATAACAAAAATAGCGTAAGACAGGAAGACCAAAGGAGAGTGCGAATCCAACAAATAAGGATGAATCCAGGTTTTACACAATTATTGCAGGATTGGAGAAACAGACAGATGGCAAACCCTGAATGCTTAGAAATAATACAGGATATTGTAAATAAAGTAGATTATAGGATTGAAAATAATGTATTATGTAAATTTGTAAATGGAATATTGAAAATTGTAGTACCAGAGAACACGGTAAAAGAATTCATAAAACAAGTGCACGAAACGTACGGTCACGCAGGAAGAAATAAGATATATAATATGATTAAAAATAGGTGGTATTTTAAATATATGAACAATCGAATTATGGAAGAGATTAGAAAGTGCGACATTTGTCAAAGAGCGAAATACCCGAACCAATATTTAATAGGTCAAAGTAGGCCAATCATAACAAATAATTATGGCGAGTAAGTTTAAAGGCGAGACCAGAAAACTGTTTCTTTTATACACAGGACCTTTCCGAATAAATGAAAGAGTAGGAAATAAAACCTATATTGTAGAAGACAGGGTTACAGGAAGAATAAAGGGAAAATACGATGTTCGAGATCTCAAACCATATATTCAATAAGTAAAGTTGTCATCCAAAAATAAATTAACACTGTAAATATTATTGTATTGAAGAAAAGGTAGGCCTAATGCATAAAATGATTAGCCATACTGGGGAATCCCAAATGTAAATATTTTGATTGAATGTAAACACAAGCGGTGCGATGAGATTGTAAAGGGCAGAGAACAAATTAGCCAGGAGGGGATGTTTGAAAACAGCTGAGCGGAAACAAGATCAAGGTCAGGCAGTGGGGAGAGAGAACAGTACGCGGCAATGAATGAAGTAGGCCTAAATAAATAACGCGACTCATTGATAGATACAGGGTAAGGCCTAAGCACTTTACGGTTACACGCAAAGGCATTGCTTGTGGTTTTAAAGTAAATTGTACATACAGATCCAGGAATAAAACGTTTGATTGAAACCTACAAACAATTCAGGAGCCTGGAATGTCCTAATACACGAGTAAGGGGTGTATAGGGGTTGCGTATTACTTGGAAAAAAGGGTAATTATGCGTAAAATTAGTTAGGAGAGTCTAAGTAGTGAAGATTCTGGAAGGGAGAAAGTAAGCTATAACCTAGGAATCAATTAAGGAAAGGAAAACTGAAATGGAAAATTATAAAGGAGGATACTAGGGAAAAGCAAAGGAAAACTATTTAGTACACTTAAAAAAAAAAAAAAAAAAAAAACTCTCAATTATTATAGTTGAAGCCACTTAGGCAAATAAAAAAAAAATTTGTCAAAACAAAAAGGGTAAACTAATGTAAAACGTATGAAACGCGGATTATAAAAATTCGGGAAGTATGAATGCGGGGAAATAACAGTAGTATAAAAGCGTAACCCAGTAAAATATTGTTAGTTTGTTATCAGGCAAATTAAAATGTGTCCCTGTATTTATATAAGTAGTGTACAGTATAAACATGTGTTTTTCAGTGGAAGTGAACTCATCCAGTGAGCATTTCAAAAAGGAAATGTATACCATGGTATATTATGTAAATGTAATTTCAGAGTATGGAGAATAAGAAGAACAATGAAAAGTATAGTATAAAATGTATAAAAATATTATGAATGTGTGATATGTAAATTGTTAGATTAGGAAGGCAGAACTAGATATAAGAGTGTAATAAGATATGAGGAAAATGAAAAAGGAATGTTATATATTTAAAAGGTTTCAATATCTTGGGTTTTTGGCGGAGCCGATCAAACCAGATATCTTAAGAGGGGTAGCTTACAACGGACAAAACTCGTTGTAGGTCTTGAGTTTAAATTTGCAATTAATTTTGTAAGTTTGAATAATATGGACTTGCCGGGAGTTAAAGCCAAATGTAGATATTAAGAAATCATAAAGTTACGTAAGATACGAGCTTTCAAAGAATGAGAAAATTTTCGAAATTCCTCTAATTTAAAAAAGAAAAGGTTTTTTAGGCGTTTCTTAAAGAGGCCTAAAATAAAGGTGAAATAAGTTTTAGCGAAATTTTGTCATATAAAAAAGTTAATGGTAATTCATAAAGTTTAAAGGATAAAAAAGTAGGTTAAAAATAAAGTTTGTTAAATTCTAACTAAAACAAGTTTTAGTATTGATAAATGTAATTTATAATGTAAAAGAAAAACTAGAAAATTTATAAAAGGAAAAAGGTGATAGAATTTGCACCTTTACAGCTAATGGAGAATTTAAACTCAAACTTTTAACAATTCAAAATAGTAAATAGTATGCAAACGAAGTAGTTATGTAAAAATAATCCAGTATTTGAAATATGTTTCGGGAGTAAAGTAAAACCCTAATTTGTGAAAAATCGTTGAAGTCCCTAACCTCACAGCAAGACAACCAGAAGCAGAAATGAGATGAAAATCCGGCTAGTGAATGAAAACCAACGGACAAGAAAAGTGGAAAAAGAAAAACCGAAAGAAGTGTAAAAATAAGACTTTTCCGGGAAAAATCGCCGCGGAAAAACGCGCGCGGGTCGTGTACGCGAACCAGGAGTCGTACGAACGTCACTCGAGTTCGTGTGGAAAGGTAACAACGAGCTGAGGAAAATGAGGTCAGTTTCAGGAAAATCGGAAAAACCCTGGAAGAGTTATATGGAAAAAGGATTTCCATAGCACAAAACTGAGGGAAGCCAGATAAGAACGCAAGACGGTAGAGGGGAGGTCCAAAGACAAGACTGATGGAAGGAGAACAGGGTGACCAGTTTACGAAAAGGGGCGTACTCAAAGAAACAATAGAAACTTAATTAAAACAAAGGCTAAATCATGTTACAAAATTATGAAAAAATTATAATAAAATTCAGGATGAAAAGTTACGTAAACTAGTAGTTTGAAATTGGCGAAAAAATGGATTTTAAAGCATTTTCGAAATACAGTGGTAGAAAGCTTAGGTTGGCAATGAAATAGTGCCGAAAAACCATATATAAACGATTGCTCGGGGAAACTCGGGATGCCTTATTATTTTTGCGATGTAACATCACGCATCGATGCTTAATATTCTTACGATGTAAGTTGACGCATCGAGAGCAGATACTTGTTTTTTATAAAATACTTTAGCGTGCTAGAAGCTGAGTATTTTCTTCGTTAAACATTAAATTTTTATAACAAGTAAGAAGATACGGCATTGCGGTAATCATCTGGGATGCAGCAATAGACACCGCATTAACTCTACAAGAACTTCAGTGGCAACTTAGTCTATACAAGTTGGCCTAACTTGGGAATTTCTGGAAGAAAAACATAGCCTACAGGACAGCTGATACATGGAGTGATTCGTATAGCTTCCAGACAGGACTCCAGGACACCACCAGGCAGCCACCAGGACATGCAACTGTAGCTACGGGGGAATAGACGAACCGGGATAGCAGACACGGCATCACCACATCCATCGTTAAGAAGACATCCATCATACATCCAGACAACCCTACAGGACACCACCTTCACCCACAAGACAACTCTATCAGCACGCAGAACATCTGTAGCTCGTCATCACTGGACAGCGTTCGCGGATTTCACCACAAACGTCGCGACGCCTGGACAAGTGTGAAAAGGTCGGTAGAAGCGTAAAATACGTTAGTCCCCATTAAATTGCCTGAAGTAAATTCAAATAAATTTATTTTAAATACTGGGTTACTTAGGATGTTAGATTAAGGAATATTTGTAATTAATTAAAGAAGTAAATTCATTAAATCGTAAATTCAAAATTTCATTAAAGTATAAATTAAATTCAATTGAGTAGTAAAATATTAAAATAAACTATAATAAATTAAGAGATTAGTTCTGCCAAATAGTTTTAAAAAGTTATTATTTTAATTGAGAAGAAAGTTATTATTTGGTTTTATTTGAAAAATATTAAATACAAGAATTTTGTTTATGTTTAAAATTAGAAAAAAGAAATTATTAAAATTTTATTTTGTTTTATAAAAGGTTATTATTTACAAAAACACCTAGTATTCAAATATCCCAATAGTTTATGAATTTTAGATTAAGAATTGATAAAGTGAAATTTCATAAAATAATTGCAAGCACAAATAAGCAATTTACAAGGTTAGTTCCAGTGTACTCACTCTTCAGAGGTTTACAAAAAGTAAAATTATTAACTTGTGTTCTTACTGAGCTAAAATTAAAAATAAATTACTGGAAGTATAAAGTAAAGTTTTTTGTCAGAATAGTCAGTGAACTGAATATTCGACACATAGTTATTTCACCTAGGCCAAACAAAGTGAGATTGCCTATAAGACTTCCAGTAGGTGGAAATAACTTATTCTCCAACGAAGAATTTTCTAAAAAGAGGATTCATTGTAGAATTGGCGCTGCCAGCGTGAAAAATAACGCGTTGCAGTTGTGGCCAAAACAAATTATTCTACAACTTAATTCTCAAACCATCCAAAACAGATATTCGTTGTAGAAATGGCGTCCCGAAACGTGGGACCCGAAATATTCTAAAACGAACAACCTCTAAAAAAGAATATTCGTTGTAATATATATATATATATATATACTGTATATTTCATAACGTAACACTATACACATTGTGTGAATAGTTATTTCATTGTGGGTACAAGTTTCTAAGGAACAAAAGTAATGTTCCCTAAATATCGTCATGTCAGTCACAATGGAAATTATTCATACTGGATTAAAGCTACGAAACTATCAATCACAATCAATTTGCAGTTCAGGCTAGATGGATATAAATGGTGTTTCATTATACATCTATTGAACACTTTTCCTTCTACCTAATTCACTAACCAATACAGGATATTTTTAACGTGAAGAGGATAAAGTTTTAGTTTGAATATGAAATATGATTATAGCAAACATCGTCATGATACAGGTCATTACACCTCCATCACCTATACTAATCCAAGTGCGTCTGTCATAATCAATCGTAATTTCTGTGAAAGTGTCAAAGTATAACATTTCAACATATGTATATAAACAAATACAGATAAATCTTAACTATTTAAACGATATACACATAGTCAAATACAAAACGCAGAATATTGTATATTACACATTTTCAAAGCAGCAATTTTGTCGTCAGAGAATAATGCATAAGGCAACAACTTAACATTCTACATTGTATTAAAAGCTGTTCCCAACCACTGCTAATTTATTCAAGTCTCGATTTGTTCACATATTTCTCATAAGTTATAGTAACATAAGTATTTTAAGACAATATTGCTTTAAACAATTTGGTACGCATAAAAATTGCATTAAAGAATAAGTTATTCTCCAAAGTTAACGTACTCTTATTCATTCAAGACACGTACATTTCCAAATGAAATAAATATGTTTCAAGAGAATATTTCATAAAGCACTGCAGTTAAATCATTTCTGTTTCACAGTATAAATACTGATATAATTATAAATTCAGTCTCAATAAACAATAAAAATGTTTCAAAGTATGAATATTGTCAGACATTATTACTTAATCAACACCATCAGCTGGAAAATACATCGTACAGTTTCGGTTAAGTTTTCCATATTAATTAACTACTGACCTACCTCCATAGAAAGAGAATTCCCACTATTGTTGTCATGCACTAAATACCATATAAATACAGTAACTCCAATCTTAAAATGTAGCACTTTTTTTAACTGTTATTAAATTAGAAACTGGTTTAGTATTTTGTATGCCAGTGTCGTGTTTTATGTAGTACACCGCTCATAAACTTCCACCATTTAGTTGGTCGCACTTAAGCAATAAATCCCACTAGTTATAAACATTGAAGTTAGTATTGTTACAGGCTTACACTTACAGTTTATAGCAGCTGGCCCACACACATTCTATTGGTGGGTGGCCAGTAGTCAAACACAATCAATTTTCAGGAGTACGACAAAATATCAGATTATATCAATGCCAATATGTTAAGTGAGTCAAAGAAGTACTCCTGAAATTTGTTTGGGGGTCAACTACCTAAAGCAAAATGCATTAGCATTCAGAATTTTACAGTTGCATTTTTATTGACTTCTTATAACAAAATTCTCAAAATGTACTTAAACCTTTTTTTAATTACTTTTTTGTTTAGTTAATTTATATGATGTTCTTACAGATTCAAGCTATTATTTAAATAACGGACTAATGTAATAAGATTTTTCAGACTACGAAGAACTCCTTGTGATCGGAGAATGTGATTAAATCCTAAATTAATTTTGTCGGATGTTACTGCGATTTTGTTATATGGAAGTTAGACTTAGGATACGTATGTTTTCTCCAGAGTCTTAGCTCTTTTAAAGGTACTAGAAACTCATTGTCACTCATGCTTTGAATATTTTTTAAATTACCAACAACATTTTGAATATGATCAATTGCTACATTTAAATCATATAGATGTGAAAAAGTACTCTGGATACAGACCTGAGTACACTTAGCAACAAAAACCCAAAACAAAGGCATACAACAAACTCACTTTAAAAGCATCTACTTAAAAAATGAACATACTGTGGATGCAGTAGCAATATCTGTGATCTGTCTTTGATTCATTAACGTAATCAAGTCTTAAAATATTCTATCAGTCATTTGACCTTGACAACAGAACAAACTTATAACACAGCTGAAATAGTCATCAGTTGTTAGAACTATGCGGCTGTTGGAGCTTCTCTTTACCAACTGTCAGGCATAAAACATTATTTCTCATTTTTAAATTTTATGTAAAGAAAAAGAACCTTTTTTGTATTAACCTTGAATACATTTTTATTTTAACACGGATATGTTCTACCGCAGAGGGTGAAAAAAATACGGTAGCTTGACTTACTACTTTTTAAATGCCACAGCTTTTGAGACTTCTGATTTTTGCTATTTTTGTTCTGAATTTTGGGTGGGGAGGTTTGAACCATCCTTCTAGATAGTTATTTTAAAAAATTTATAAAAACTATTTCCTTAATTCTGGGTCTATTAAGAGATGTCATTTGAATATACGTTTGGTATAGAAAGCGTATAGATGTTGTCTGTATTTAAAATGCTCCATAGAGTATACCATTATAGAAAAGGGCCATTTGTGATTTTGTCACAATAGATTTTTATGAATATGTCACCCTACAAAATCCTTTAAAATTTTTAGGCGTAACAACTTTGGTCGAAATACGTGTAAACAAGAAGGAGATAAAGAGAAATTTCAAGAGGTTTTTGTTCTGTAAAGTGATAACTTTATATTGTAAATATGTATTTATATGTTTTCTTCAATTTACGTTCATGCATGGGACTATAAAGTCCTAGTAGAGAAAGTGTTAGAGTGGATGACAAAATTGTGTATAGCCAACCTGCAACTACGGCGCTTTTAACACGTTCACTGCTACGCAAGTTTCCTATTTCTATGCTAGGAGCTGACCTTTTACTTTAATATTTATAGCCTAAATGAGTAGAAATTACTTAGTTTTTTTTATTTTTGAACCTTTCTACGTAATAATCACTAATATTTTAAAACGGACGCACATGTAGCCTACGTCCACAGCACATAGGCTTAAAATTGGCGTGCGAAGCACGCAATGCTCTGTGTATTGAAAATTCTACCAATACGGGGGTTGGCGTGCGAAGCATACAATTCATTATGTATTGAAAATACTCCCAATACGGGTGCATTGTGTATTGAAAATGCTCCCAATACGGTGGTTGGCGTGCGAAGCAAGCAATGCATTGTTTATTGAAAATACTCCCAATACGGGGGTTGGCGTGCGAAGCACGCAAGCACTGTGCGTCGGCCGCTTCTCGTAGTGTTCATTGTCAAGCTCACATGTGCGTCGGTAGCTTGTGAACGTGTTAACAGAGCAACACAATTAATTGTTGATTGTAAAACGTACTCTTAATAATTTGCATTGTAAACTTATAAGTTCTTTTACAATGGACTATAAACAGCATAATATATTATTTCACGTAATAAATTATTAATTAGAAGCAGTACAATGTCTTTATTAAATAAACTCGTAAGGCACTGATGTATTTTTGTTTTGTTTTTTACTTTATTTCTCCAGATGTACAAAGTGAAACTAAATATTGCTTAGTAAATCAGCAAAGTCTCCTTAATTACTGGATCCGTGGACTAACTTTTTAAATTACTACTATTTATAAAATGGACTTTTATTTCGTTGGTAAACATGTACGTGTGAAAATTTGTTAAAGGCAATTTATTTCACCCGTATTTCTCTCCCCAAGCTACTGTGATTGAACCAAATCATTTTACTTATACCATTTATTTGTAATTTTATATTATTTGGGAAAAAGAAATTTTTGTATTTAATTAAGGTAAATATTTATTTATGTAATATAACAACAACAACAAAAATTAAATAATTCACATTTTAAAATAAATACGATATGATAATTCCAACAACAATTTTACTAATCAATATTATGCTACATAGGCTAACGCAGCATGTGTTAGAAACAAAGAATAGTTTAAAAGATCTCTTAACGTAACATTTCTTCAAAAATATGTTAATCAACTGTAACACGGCAACCCTAACCTTTTCTTTTACTAAATTACTATTTTATGATGTGGAGCTTTCTCAAATCAAACTTTTTCCTTGATTCCTCAGTAACTATGTAACACCACTTATCGTTCTTTGTTTTGTTTTCTAAACATCGTTTTAGTAGATTCTGGCAGTTTTAACGATCTGCTGAACTTTTTATAATAAAAATTTAGAGTTTTGGGTTATATCATTAGTGTTAACAACCAATCCAATACAAAGTATTTTACACTGACAGGAATAGGCCTATATTGGTGAATACCAATATTCCTAAAGACTTAAATATTTGAAATTAAACAAATTAAAAAAATATTACAATATTCAAAGCAAGTTAGTTAAAAAGAAATCTTTGCTCTGCACACAGTTAACAGATTACAACTGATCACAAGTGTAATAGTAACACAAGTGTAAACTATTAGGTTACGTTCTCAGACATTTCATTCAAGTCAGCTGCATTAGAAGAACTTGCTCTGAAAACAAGTGAAAGGATTAAAATTTCATTTCACATAGCTTTAGTGTACAATGCAAAATGGCTTGGGAAGGGTATGACAGGAATTCACAAATAGACAATACTTTTAAAAAAATAAAGGCCAATGGTTAGAGGAGTGTAAAACCTTTACCCAATGAGAAGTTTGTTTTTCGAACGGACGCGGAAGCAGGAGAAGAACGAGAGCGTGAAAAGCGAGATCTTCTTCAAGAAATCGGAGGAGGATTAACACCAAAAAGCTCTTCAACATGACAAAAAGTACACTTTACCTTAAAACATTAAAATCAACCGAAGTTAAAATAATCAAGTCGTCAAGAAGTAATTATCAATCTCTACGTGTTAAACTACGGGGTTTTACCTAAAAACCACATTTGGAGCCTATTCGAAGAACCAGGAACCAGACCAGGATTGCGAGTGCTTAGTGTCAGTAAATTCAATAAATATTTTAATTAAAATTATATAAAGTGAAAATCTAAAAATCTATTTTAAAGTGAATGTGAAAAGGGAAATAAAAAATATGAAAGTAGAATACAACTTTAATAAATTTATGTTAAGACAGATCTCGAGATTAAATTAATAATAGAAACGAAATCATATCCAATAATTAATCAAATTTATATATCCAGTAATGAAAATAATCAATCACATTTAATAATGAATTACTCATTATTAAATAAACTCACAATTTACAAATATAGTTTTACAAAGGGCTCCTTTCACAAGATACCAAGGAGCCCTTACCAAGGGGTCCTTTTACCAAGGACTTGAGCTTGTACTTGCTAAGCAATTGAAAAGAGACCAATGTAAATCATTAAAAGATTTGATTTGTCATTAAACTGCTGTTAAATGTTGAACACTAAATAAAACAACCTTACATGTGAAGGCTTAACCTTCAAATAAATCTTACAAGGTAAAAACACCGTAGAATCAAAATAACTTTACATAGTAAAGCCTAAACTAAAATTAACCTGAAAACACATATTTTTAAAATTATTCAGTTATCAGATTTATAACTATATCAATTTCAGAAACTGTTTTGACAACAAACTAAATAGCATTTATTTTTCTTAAATTAATGTTTTCCGTTTAAAAATAGTAAATTATAAAAATAGTGATATGTAATGATTTTTTCTCAACACATTCAACTGCTTTAAAATACATGATTATACCCTACTATTTACTCATGGCCGAGTTAATTCTGTTAACAAAACAAACATCGAATAACTTAGTTGTTCTACAAGAACATTTAAGTGATGTTTTTTAAGTGAATCAGATATCAAAGCCTAATTAAACTATAGACTATAGGACCTAATTGGCAACTTTATTCTTGAAACTCTACAATTTGATTAAACTAAGGAAGTTGGCAACACTGAGTCTGAACTCAATACCGTATATTTTATTATTCTGAGCCAACTGTGCGCGTCTGTTATAGGAAAATTAAATCTTAGATTTACAGGCGTTAGATTTCTGCTGTAAAACATTTACATGTGCAATGATTAGTCAATATTACAATCATAGTTAAATTCGGAGTGTAATTATATTATATATAAGTAATTCTTTATAAATAATGTAGTTCTTCTATGCATTAGTGTCTAATTTGAAAACGCAATTACAACACAATATTATGTATTTGATAGGGTAAGAGTAATAATACATGGTCATATTTTTTAAACGTCCTATTCCTAGCACCTAAGGAATATAAGGAACGTATATGTTTTTTTATAACTCAGTGTGCACAAAATTCATATTTTTGGAGAGGTGTAGACTGGGTTTCGAAGAAATTTCAAATGAAATTGTAGGTCATGTGTTGATAATTTTAAAAGTTTTTTTTAAATATACATTTGAAACAAAAATATTTAACTTACTTAGTCTCATATCAAAATGGCTTTTATAAACGAACAGAATTTTGGTTTTCCCATTGTTATTTCTTATCACTGATCGGATTTATTCCTAAAATCCTCGTAAGCAAAGTGCCCGAGAGGTTAAAGCCATTAGTCTAAACTTTTACAATTGAGTAGGTTTGAAACAAGACTCGATTCCACGTTCACCGTGAAGTACTCTACAGATCTTACGGGAGAATCGATTACAGTGAACATCACGTTTATTGTCATGCGGATTGCATCAACTCTCCGAGCGTTGCATGGGGGTTGATGTGTTTTAGTTGGCTACTATCGCTGAGACTGTCGTATGGAACATGTCTTATGGGCGCTCTGTACTGCACGGTGAACGTGGAATTGAGTGTATTTAACTGCCAATCGATTTGTCTACGCTAAACAATTTCTCTTACTCCTTACCATAGCTTGCATTAGTTAAACAAAAATAAATCTCAGAAACCAAAATTTTTCAAACATTGCTAATTTATACCTGTTCAAATACTTTCCAAAAAAGGCACTTTTTCAAAATTTTCGAACATTAAAAATATTTGAATTTCGGGGGAAAGACAAGTCCATATTTGAATACAGTAATTTAAAATTTTAATGTAGGTCAAGCAAGACATAAAACAAAGGAATAATTAAGTTAAAAATTTTTGTATTTAAACTTGGTCATACTAATTAAAACAATTCTCTTTTTTGTTAGAAAATAGAAATACATAGAACAATTTTTAATTTGTAGCTTGGTTTACATCACTAATACTGAACAACTGTGTCCAATTGAAACATGACAAGCAAATCTTAAAACTTGCTTATTATTAGGCCTATTGCTGTCAAGTTTCACCTGCTCACAAGATCTAATTCAAATTCAGTCCATATATCAACATGATCTGAAAGGATATTTTGATCTTGAAGAGAGCAGTCAGATCGTATGTTAGTTGCTAAGTTATCCAAACATGCTTCATTTCTGGTAGGTTTGTTATTTTTACAATATAAGTTTAGTGATCTAAGCAAATTTAATTAATCTCGAGATTCAGACACATACATAACATCTACATTAAAATCCCCTGCAATTATAAGTATTTGAATTTAATCCCCATTAAATCATTTAATAGCTTTTCTAGATTCTGTAAAAAGAGTTTTACATTTGAGCTAGGAGTACGATATAAGGTAGACAATAATAAGGTTAAAGTCAGATACCTTGACAGCAGCAGCTTCACATGAGAAATTTACACTCATCTTAGTTATATCAATTTGTCCAACTTAATATTATTCTTAACATAAATGGCAGCTCCACCATGGGGAGAAATCTATGTGTATATAGAAGGGAATCTCTTCTCGCTAGACAGTGTTCGTTGATAAACAAAATGTCCAAAGGTTTTCTGTCAAGGAATTCCAAGTTTTCCAAGTTTATTTCGAATGGACTGAAGGTTTATGTGCAACACAACCAGTTTGTTCAGCAGTTAGAGACTACTAGCCGAGTTTAAATTTTCAACGATTTGTACATCATTTCCGGGCCTGTCCCCATCAAGATTTAGATCAGACTTTCAAAGCTTTTTATTTTCTCTTGTGAAGTCACAGGAGATTGAACCTTCGTTTGCTTTTTGTGTGACAGTACGTTCCCTAAAAAAAACTAGACTTTTTGTGTATCTATCGGATCGTCCAGGGAAATATTTCAAATTGAATAGAACATTTATTTTTGAAATTATATTAACAGGTAAATTTTGTGTTTCTCACATTTCGAAACTGAAAACATATTTTGTCAAAGAATGTAATATTTTGTTTCAAAGTATAAATATAAAGTAAGAACGATTAATTACTTAAACTAATTTATAAAAAAATGTATATTATTTCATTTATAATAGATTATTTTGGCTTATTTTAATTACAACCTGGAAATAGTAACCATTAAATCAAAATAAAATATAGCAAGTTAAAGTGCTCTATGACATAAACATGTATAATATTTTGGGGGCACAATGTTAATTAGCCTAAGCCAGTTCATTAGCTTATAGCAACTGATGAAATAAATAGTAACACAGGTATTTGGGTCTTGGAACAACTTTCGAGAATGTTCGCCGACAAGTCAATAGTGTGATTTAACTTCCAGACACTAAATAGTTGAAAGAAAACACTTAAGATTATTGGACTTTTATTGTCTCAATAGAAAGTGGATCCTGTAATTTGTAACGTAATTAATAGTTTAAGACTGCAATAAACAGTTTAAAAACTTTATTGGTAATTCAATGAGTAAAAGCCAATATATACAACTCACTAATACCCTCGAACTTTACTAATTGTATTAGTTTCAAACTAGCTACAACAACTTTTATTGTTTCCTCTCAGTTATAATCTTTATTGGTATTAACATCTCTTTAAACTTTACAGTGACGTGTTCTTTGCATTTTTACAATAATTACTAGTGGACCCGGCAATGCTTCGCTATTGCTTGGTTTTAGTATATATAGAACTTAGATTTCATTAACAAACACAATTTAGTGAATGTTTTATTATAATTACTTATTCGGACATTTGCCATCATTTGTGTGTTAAATAATCATACACGACATTTCGGGAATACAAAGCAATTCCCGTTCTCAAGTGACTAAAACTAACGGTACATAAACCTAGGCAGCTAGGCCTATGTAAGGGTGAACAAAATAAAACTACAATTATTACTAACCTTAAATATCTACATGATGGATCTCAGAGCTAAGACTGAGAAGTCAAACACAACAACCACAGACACAACACAATTCATACACTAAGCACACGCAATTGATGGCAAGCGTCTAGTTTACTAGCTAGAGAGAGACTGACAACTGGCCAGAGTATTCAGGCGTGGCCAACAGGAAGGGTGTATTCCCGAAACGTCGTGTTTGATTATTTAACACACAAATGATGGCAAATGTCCGAATAAGTAATTATAATAAAATTCAACATCCAACATTAACAAACAATAACTTCAAACAGAGAATTAGTGAGTGTATTGAAAAATTAATTTTGAAGTAACTTGTGGTTAAAATAAGATTCTTACAATCAGAGCGGTGGTCGCTCGCATATTAAAATATGGATGTTTAATGTTAATGTAATATGTTTTATAATATGAGTATCTATCCCATTTTAATTATTATTTAATTTTAAGGGCATCTATAACATTTCATTACTTTGACTTAAATAATCGAATTACAAGTGGTTTTTTATACCATTTAAGAATAATATTACACAAATTTTAATTTTAGTGCAATTTATTTTTATTGCATAGAGATAGCTACCCCATTTCTTTTATTATAGTGTGACCATATTCTCTAAACAATTCTGGTACTAATATTTGTAAATTGTAAAATTTTTAGTGAAATTAGTTGAATAGTTTTTGATCATATAGAAAAATAAGTGTATAAATTGTTATTTAATTTCAAGGGTAGGTTTCCCATTTCATCTCGTTGAATTAAGTAATCAAATAGCAAATTCTTTATAGGCCTATATCACTGAACCGATTTGATACTTTTATAAGGGATTTATAATGATTTTAATTTTAAAAAAAATTCTCTTCACTTATACCCAATCACGAACTGATCAAGATTTTGCACCTATATAATATTTTATTTACCATTGAAGTAATTTGTTCAACATTAAGGCAGATATCGTGTCCTTAAAACCTAATATTACTTCGGCTTGCATTAGAATGCCGAAGTATTGAAATCATGCGGTAATTTTTTAGTGTATACACGATATAAGCACTCACAGACGTCGTAGAAAACTTCTAGTTGCACCAAAATCTTCGTAATTTTATTGCGGAGAGTTGAAAAGATTTTGAGCTTTCTAGCGTGAATTGTAGCACGACGGGGTCACGTTTTTGGGTCAATATTTTGAAAATATTGGCTCCAAATTTTGAAAATACAGTGTGGGGTATCGTTTTATATGTTTTTGGGTAAGGGAAACCCGATTGTAGCAGTTAAAAAGTCGTAGCGCAACGGGGTCACGTTTTTTGGTCAACATTTTTAAAGTACAGTGTGGGGTATCATTTTATATGTTTTTGGTTACGGGAAATCCGATTTTGACAGTTAAAGAATCGTAGCGCATCGGAGTCACGTTTGTGGGGCCAACAGTTTAAAATTACAGTGTGTGTGGTATCGTTTTATGTTTTGGGTACGGGAAACCAGATTTTGGCGCAGTTATTAAAAAAAACTTTCAACTTGTTTTTATTATTATTTCATTTCTTCTGTGTTTGTTTTTACTACAGTATGCTATAAATTAGTCATTTGAGTTATGAAATCAAATTTTTATATTTCATTTTTAGGCAATACATAAACATATTGGTCATTTTTGTGTCCATTTGTGATTACAAAAATTGATAAAAGCTTCCGACCTAGTAATAAAGTTCAATCCTTTGACAAGATAAAGTCCGTTCTTAAAAGTTAACAAAGTATAAAATGTTAAACTAACAACAAATTGCATGAGTTTCATGAATTATATAACATGCTTCATCACATTTTATGTACAAGGCTAATACATAAAGCACAAACTGTTGTCTGAGAAAACCAAACACTTAAACAGCGTGATATGATCTACAAGCATTACACATAAAATTGAAACCATAAATAATGTTATGCAGGTGAATTTATATATTTGAGGGGAAATTCTATGTAGTTTAATTGAGGTTAAAATTAGTTTAGGGGTGGAAACTGAATTAAAACATGAGTTTGCACTCTGCGGTCACATTTATTCTAATTTGGATATGTAGCCTACAACAAATGTTTTGTATAAATTGTCAACTTCTTAAAATAAAGTTTTAATTTGTATTCATTGGTATTAAATATTATTTTTAAATTGCTTTCAAAGTTTGCTTCAAAATATTCATTATAAGACAACATTAAGTAAATACAAGTTCTAAAAACATCGTAGAAGTAACATTTTCACACATTTTGATACGTTATTTTCAAATTTATTGTTTGTAAAACTCCAGAAAATGGCATTGTTGGATTTAATGCGTTAAAAAAAGTAAGTAGATTCCCCGTAGTTTAGTATTCGGCTTACATTGTGCTTCCAATTCTGCGGACACAATTTAGTATTTAAAAATATTTAGGCTATACAAAGCTTTAGCATATACAGCGGAAAGAAGTCGATAATTTAATTAATTCAGGATCACTGCCGTTCGAACTATCGATTTATTCGGGATTTTCAAACATGATATCCGTATTAATATTTAATTTATTTATTTTATAAAATTTAAATAAATAATAGAAAAATTGTATTTATTATTACACTTCTGAACTTCCCAAACACTAATATTGCGTTTATGAAATATATGATTTTATATTTATGTTACATGTGTAAGGTATAATATTGGCAATTGCACAAAATTTACACTTATTTTCTTGTGTGTGAAATTTAAATTTTATTATTTGATATTACAGTATACAATAGTGATTCACTGTATTATGTACACTTTTGGTTTTTTACATTAGTATTAATATTAATGGAGGGGAAAAATATCAACGAACAAATAATAATTTATCATAAAGGGTGAGCCGTAAAAGCCGACCTATTTTTGTATTGTAATTTCTCAGCTGTTATAACTGTTGGAGAGTTCATTGTTGAGACAAATAACTGTTTAGTTAATTCCATTTTGAGGTTAGTTAACATGGATCATCGGTAGTTAGCGCATCATCGTGTTTTTGTCATAGAGTCGTTTTTCAAAAGTAACGAATCTACACAACGTCGGTTTCATGCTCACTTCAACGTCGGTCTTCATAGTGCCAATCCAAGTCGAAAAACTATTCAAAGGTGAGTTGATAATTTCCGGAACACGGCTTTTGCACACAAAATCAAACCTAGTGGCAGACCTCGGACAGTTCGAACTCCAGAAAACATTTAAATGGTTCGTGCAAGTGTGCAGCAGAGTCCTAAGCGCTCAGCCCGTAAACAATCAATTGCTTTGGAAATTTCGAATACTTCTGTAAGCAGAATATTGTATTTGGATTTAAATTTCTCTATAAAATAGTGATGACTCGGAAACTAAACAAGAAGGATTTCGATTCACGCCTTACCATGTGCCATAGACTATTTCAGATTGTGAATGAAGCGAATCTTCTTCAAGTACTGGTCATGTCGGATGAAGCTCATTTTGAATTGTTTGGAAAAGTTAATAAACAGAATTTTCGATATTGACACCAGTAGTATTTTCGTTTCATTAGTGCCTCTATTTTATGAAATAATTAGAATTATATTCAAAGAAATATATCGGCTGCTAAAGATCATTATGTATAAAGGTTCTGAAAAACCTTAAAATATTTTTAAAAAAAAACCTTTTTTAAATAATATCACTGAATACTTGTCCCAATGTATTTGGATTAAAGGGCATTACAACTATAGCAAAATTATCTTTAATATATTTATAACGTCTTGAAAAGTCGACATAGTAAAAGTGTTGTAACAATTAATTGATACGAATTAGTTTTGCTTCATTTAACACTTTTCTCCTGATTTATTCTAACAATGTCTCCTTTGTTTCAAGAAAGATTTTCAAAACCTATACTTGTGTTTGCTAAGTTTGCGCAGATGTATTTTTTCTTATAGTTTACCAAAACGGCCGAATTTTCAGAAAATAAATTTTATGTTTTAAAACCACCATTTTAAACCATTTTAAAATTTGGTTTCTACTCAGTGTTTACTAAATCACCATGAATATCTCAACTAAGAGCTATGACTAAAACGAAGCTTTTATTAAAAAAAAACTGACAGAGGAACAACTATATTAAAATATATTTTGTAATTATTTTACAGAGCCGGACAATATGGTGAGATATGGCCAAAAAGATCATAGTTTTTTATACGCGAAACATATTAATTTTGGTAACCATTCAATCCTTGCATTTCGGAAACTTGCAACTATAAACGGATGCTTTTAGAAATTAATAAGCACGTATTACGTTGAAGAAAAGTGTTATTAATGTAATAATGAAAATTGTTTGTTATTATTATAAATAATTAAGTTTTGTATAGTTATTTGTAATCCACAAGAGAACACTTAAACAAACGTTAAAATTAATAATGCAGTAAATACATAAATGTAGGAAAGTAACTTTTTTTTATATATGCCAATGTGCTAAAGTAAAAATATAAAAAAAACCTAAAAAGTTTTGAAACATAAAAGATTATTTTAAAAATAGCCAACCCTCATTGCGGGTTGACTTTATCGTCTGTGTGCAAATTAATGGTCCGAACGTATTATTTCTAGTAGCCTACTGGTATTACCAAATTGTCTGCCATATGAACCAAATTTAAAATGTTATCTTCATCATTGATATCATTTACACCAACTCGGTTCTATTTTGTTTGTTTTTACAAATAAACATTCTTCCACTTGCACTTACTACAGCTAATTTAAATGACCGCCTCATTCTCTCACCGGTGCATTTGTATAGCATGTTCAACGCTTCGTCATCTGTCACCGGTCTGATTGATCAGAAATTTACCGATCACGATCAGTGTGGATGAACTCAACCAATGTTGAGAGACTTAAAAGCCTGGTAGTGAAAACATACAAATGAAATGGTATCAATTAAAACGTCAATTATTAAAAATTCGGTCCAAGAAAACACATTCCAACGAAACAATTATGGTAACAATGATTGGACTGTAATATTACAATAGTTTTCCATATTTGCTCAGATTTACCCTCAGTTTTGAAATTTACAAAGATAATATTATATTACTCAAAGAAGCTAGTTCAAGACTGCTATTCGTTTTATTTTGTTGATAATTGTTGTATTTTCTTGGACAATGTGAGAAAAACATTTATAAATTGAGATTCTATTTAATCAGGAGCTTCAATGCAGAAAAATGTAGTCATCATGGAATCAGGGAGAAGCACATAAATATTTTAGTGTTAATAAAAACCGACCACAGTTCCTTTTGTTCTGACCTTATTATAATTAATTGGATAATATTAATGGACAGTACATAGTATAACGATACAGAAATCCATAGCAATAAATAATAAAATGCTAACCAATAAAATTTCATATTTATTTTTTAAAATGTATTATTAGTTCATAAAAGTAAATAATTAATTTGTGGGACTAAGTTCTGTACCAAATACATTTTAAAACAAATTAACTAATATTCATCAATATTTGTATAACTACTTATATACCTGTCAAACCTTTTTTTTTAGTTGTTTAACTTATTAATGCAACTAAACCAGAAAAACTAACAAATGCTTCTATAAGTATTGAATAAAACATAATACTGATTTTAATTTTAATTTTAGTTATGGTTTCAATTCTTTTTATAAATAAGTTACCAAAAGTGAGGCGATCGAGTTTAATTAATTTAGTCACACTTTGAGTTTAGTGTGTGAACACTATATTATTTTAACATAATCAAGGGATAATAAATACATTAATTAAAATATTCAATTACTCAATAGATACAAAAGGGGCTATTGAAATCACAAAACCTATTTACAGATACTCAAATTAAAGCTAATCTAAATGATGTGCACAAGATCTGGCAATAAATATAAAATTTACATGTGTATAAATAGTATGAACATGTTATATTATTTCTGCTTTATCTATTTTGCTACTCAGAGTGTAAAATAACTCGTACAGAAGGCACCTTGTTTACAACAGCAAAACATGTACTGACTTCAGGCACCTTGTTTACAACAGCAAATCATGTACTAACTTTTGAAACATTGTATTTACACAATGTATTTCGATTCGTTGGTAAACATTTATCATGGGAAAGCTATGAGAATAATGTATTTTGTAAACTCACGCTTAGGTAAACAAACTCATTTAAAATGGTCGTTGTTTTCGTGATAAACAATTTAATTTGTTTTCTCTTTTTAATACAAACTGGACAGTACTGGCCTTTTTATTTCAACTGTTAAAAAGAGACAACAATAATTGCAAACTGCGGTATTTCTATTTGTGTTATCAAATATTTATTTTTGGCTCTTGAAGTTTTCCTAGGTATGGATACATTTATTTGGATAGCCAGCAAAATTCCGCTATATTGTTATTTAGAAAAGCATTTCACATCACCAAACATAGTTTTGTTCATCAGACGTAAACAAAGATATAAATAAAAATATGTACTTTTCTATTTTAATAATAAATTAATAAAAATCATTTAATAGAAATAAAAAATACTTTAACTGACGTTGATATTTTTGGAGTAACCTTTTGTTTTAAAAATCTTACTTACTTGAAATGTTACTATTATACCTAACGAGTTTCCTAATATAAAAACTTGTAGGTTACAACTTTTATTATTTCATAAGACCGCTAATACTTGTGTTGTTAGTAGTGGCATACTTAACGAGAAATTGGATTTTTAACACGTTCACTGCTAAGGACTCACATGTGCGCTTGACACTGAACACTATGAGAAGCGGCCGACGCACAGTGTATTGCGTGCTTCGCACGCCAAACCCCGCATTGGGAGTATTTCCAATACACAATGCATTGCGTGCTTCGCACGCCAACCACAGTATTGGGAATATATTCAATACACAGTACATTGCGTTTTTCGCCCGTCAACAACCGTATTGCAGCACGCCAATTTTAAGCCTATGTGCTATAAACGCACATGTGCGTCCAATTTAAAATATTAATGATTATTACGTAGAAAGGTTAAAAAATAAAGTAATTTCTACTCATTTAGACTATAAATTTAAAAAAATAAAAGGTCAGTACCTAGCACAGGAAATACGAAATTTGCGTAGCATTGAACGTGTTAAACACCAACATTATACCCTTTTAATATCTCTGTCAGTCCAAGTTGACGACCCAATTAAATATTAATAAAGGAGAAGCAGTGCTTTCGAACAATATTAAAGATATTTGCTTATAATAGTTTCAGTTAAATTAGACGACTTTTGTTATTTACCGATTATTTAATAACTAAAATTTATAAAAAATTTTTATTTGAAAGTTTGTTAGTATTTATAAAGGATACTCTAGTAGCAGTATATCGTATAATTAATGAATAGCATACGATCTTCCTATTCAAGATTAACTCTGCCCATTTAGTTAGACGCTATGTTAAAGTAGTAATACAATAACTAGCTTTAATTATAAAATAAAGTGTTTTAAATACTGAAGACTTTTTATAAAGTTGGAATCATAATTCATCTAAAAATCCGTCTCTTAAATTGACAAAGTTTGGTGCACTTTCAAACTTTCTAAGTAGCTTTCATTGCGTATCTTGCAATTAAGAGATCCTTTATTATCAAATATGTAAATATTTTGGCCTTATCTATATATATAAAATTCAATGTATGTCCGTCTGTTTGTACGTTTCTATGTTTGTCCTTTATGCGTTACCAAACCATCCATCCGATTGCTTTGAAATTTTGCATAGTAACACAGGTTAACCCTGGGAAGGTTTTAGGCCATTTACCGAAGTCCTAGGACATTAGGGCTACGCCCCAGTGGCCCTCAAAGTTTCAATGTTAATCTTATGGAAGGTCAATCTTAAGGAAGAAGAAGAAAGATTTCTTTTGATTTTATCAGGGGCACAAAAAACAGCTGTTCGTATGAAAAGATTAAAACAGCTGATTTTGATCAACAGCTGATTTTGATCAACAACTGATTTGGATCAAAAAATGAATATAATTTTAGGTTAGGTAAATCAAGCAATGAGCAGAATCCCATTATAATTTACATCGGCCCTCAGGGATACGGATTACAGGCTTTCAAAGTTTCAAATTAAGCAATAGCAAAGCATTGCCGGGTCCACTAGTATATTATATAAAAATGGCAAAGTATAATATATACAAGTGGGTTGTTAAACCCTTATTATAAAGTAGTCGCACAGACGATTGGTTTTAGAATGCACATCAATAATGTTGGTATGAGCAACAATTTGATGAAATCTGAGGGAAGAATGTAATAATACAAATACTAAAATCTATACATACTTTTTAAGTAATATTATGTAAAATTACAGAAAATGTGTTCTGTAAACACTTACAGTCAATATTCGTCTTTAACAAAATGAAATTATCTGTGAAAATATTAAATATATTTTTGTTAATAACAATATGATATCATCTATGAAAATATTAAATATATTTGTAATAAAGTAAATTGCCTACACATGAAACAAAAGAACAAGTTTATCTTGACATTCATCATGGGCAATTTTCTCAGAAGCTATTTTACTTCTCGTATTCTAAAGGAAGCAGTAATTTTAACTTTTTTTCAGATTCAGAAGCTGCAAAAGAGTTGATGGTTAATGAAGCGTTGCGTGACTTTCATTGCAGTTTCTTAGTTGAATGGGAGACATTCTGAGCACGTAGTCATGGACCAGAGGGACATTCACGGTGTACAAATTACTTGACAAATTCACATAGCTTCTTTTTATAGTGATATATAGGTCATGTACGGAATGAAATAATAATATGAAAGGTTTCAATTCTGTTTCAAGATGTGTTTCTTTAAACATACATTAACATATTTAATGTTAGTTTATTTTCTTCATTCTAAAAGTCAAAATATTTTAGTATGAATTTGATTGTTTTAATATGTAGCAATAGTGAAACTGATCTGTGGATAATTACTTATGAAAGAATCTACAGATCTGCATATGTAATAGAACCTGTTGCTTGTTTCCCCCCCAACAGATTGTTTTCTTTCTCAAAATCTACCATGAACGCTTATTTTTTATGTTGACTACACGTATTCACAGTCCCATTCTGTTGCAAGTTTATTTTTACAACCGATTTTTACACAAACACTATTTATGTAAATTCAAAACCGGAGAAACATCTTGTGTGTGATTGCTTTGTAAGTGTTTAATAACAGAACGTATATGTATACAGGGGTTTCGCGAGCCAGTCTCAGAACACGTTCTTCCAGATGTAATAAATAAAAGTGTATTTAAATATATGTCTTAAAGCACTTCACTTTATACATGCCCAAATTAGGTATTTTGGCAAAATAACATTACAACTGTTGAAGTTAATTACCAAGTTTTAAAAGTGTATAAAAAAGACTTTATTTCGTATATTTTCAAAATGACACTAAAATTATTTTCTAAAAAGTTAACTCTGTTATACACATTTGACGTTTTGACGAGATATAAGAAATAAAATTTCTGTTTTTAGTAAATCAATAAGTCACATAAAAATATCAATATCTTTTCTAATTTTACAGTTACAACTTCTTTTTATAAAAATTTAAAGTGAATGATTTTCATGAAACGAAGAGTTTTAAGACACTCAAGTGTGTTTTATTACTTAATAATTTATATAAGTCTTATTTTTTAAATTTGTATTATTTTATAACTTTTGTTTGTTACTGCTTGGAGAAAGTGGTCTGTCAGTGCAGAGAAATTAAATAGTTTTTCCAAGACATGTAAGGATAGCTTTTATGTTTAAAATAACCAAGCCACTCTTAATCGCTAATTTTATCCTCGTATTCCTTTATGTGTTTATCTTTGATTTCACTTAGGACAATTTGAACTTTTATCCTACATAAAGAGTTAAAATCAAATATCTAAAATCAATAACACCAGTTTTATTTGCGTAACAAACTCTTTCACCCCATTCATCCTGAGGTCTTTGAACAACCTAATTAGCACGCAATTCTTAAGTGACTTGTATTATAAAATAAGGAGTTAGTCAATGCTCTAGTCAATGCTAAAACTTACAGACGTTATTTGTATCAATACAAAGTATTTCTTTGATCTTGAGACAAAAAGTCTGTTTGGTAATGTTTTTTTTTACGGAAGAATGAGCAAAGCCAGGAGAGATGTAGTGAACGAATGATTATATTTTGTGATTAGCTGTGCATATGTAGGGCTATATGGGACAATACACATGAATTAATAGATTAGATAAATTAAATTATTAAATCATTTGAATTTGTGATAACGGTAATTAATTGGAATAGTTTTTTAAGTTCAAAATAAACTACTACAACATACAAAATGTTTAATTTTTACGCCAAGTTAAGTGAATTTAAGGTTATCCTATGATTAATTAAAGAGTTAAAAGTTGAAGCCAAGAAGGCATTGGACTTTAAAAATACCATTTCTATACTCAATTGGTTTAACTTTAACTGCGGATTGTTAATTAAATGATATACAGTTATAATTTGTTACTTGTATCTCAAGCGTTACTGAGGCTGAGGATGACGGCATTGTCGTTAAAACGCGACTCATTATTAAAAGTGTGAGTGTGAAGGTTAGTGTTATTGTTATTATTTTTAAATAACTACAATGGCAGTTGATATTTTACGCATACAACTTAAAACTATTCCGTGACCAGGCTTTATTTTAGCACAATATATCTTTAACTTTAAAACACTTTGGATCAATAATTTTACTTTCTAAATATTATAAGTTATTACTATAGTAAATTTGTAGAAACTTATTTTATTGTTGTGCTAAAACAAAACAGTATTGTTTACACCTTAAGAGAGTGAGAATGAAAATAAAGAGAAAGAATATCAATGCAATTTATTGGCTCTCCATATGGTGAAAGGCTTACGTTTGTTTTATGGACAGAAAATAATGGCAATCGAATAAAGAAGTTTACGACTGAGCAGCCTGTTAGAAAGAAAAATTATGAAATAAGGATCCTCAGTAGGTATATAAATGGTACGAGAAAGAATCAATTTTTGATCTAAACATTAGTTTAGACACTTCGCAAGAGCGGTCTAGTAAAACTCTTTTTTTAAGTTATATTTTTTGTCATGATGCAGTTTAAAAAAAATTTAAATATGCACTTACATCAAATGGTGTATTATTTTTAATGTTATCCACTTTGTGACAAAACTGTTACTATTTATTAAAATCAGCAAAAAATCAAATTTTCAATCGTATTGAACTACCTATAACTTCAGGTACTTATAAATATTTGTCTCCTTACAGAAGTTAAATTCGTGTTTTTTAAAGAATATTGCGGTCTACTTTTCAATAATTAGAAATTGTAGATCAGTAGACGAGAAGGTGACGTCATATGCTAGTGTTAAAATAACGTCATTGACGTTGGCAAGCCACTACAAGTCGTAATTAGTCCAACCTACAAACATTAAATACGATAAGAAACTCTAGCTACTGACACAAAATAACTCTAGATTAACAATGTAACGGTATTAGGTTACAAATTTAATATACAAAATTTCACTCATCGTAGTAATATCTTTAAATTCTCTTTACAGGACTCATTTCTCTATTCAAATACTATTTTATAAATATTGTCCTTGGTCTCACCGGGTACCACAGTTAGTTTTGAACTTTTCTAAGGCAATTGCTCATTTTACGAAAACACAATTAGATTAAATAGTTCTAGCAATAACAAATTATTTTATTTTTTAATTCCACAAACGCAACATGTAGAGCTGTTGAAACTCATTACTCCTGTCACTCTGGGTACTGTTTTGTAGAGGAAACAACCAAAAGCGTACACATCATTAAGGTGGGTCATATTTGCCAGCAGTAGTGTCAGATTTGCAGATAACAATTGACTTTGTATCTACAGTCTTGCTCATGTGATGTTAAATTGGATGTTTCAACATTATATCATAATGATACGCAAACATGTTTATTAAATTGACAAAACACTTGCAATTAGTTGGACGATAAAAGCGACACAATAATAAGCATACTTCAGTCGTTTACAAATAAAGCCAGTTCTGTTTTAAGGACAAGTCCAAAGCAAGTTTCTAATCACCAAAAGGAAAGCCTGCTTTCAACGTAAGCGCTCTCTACATTGAGAATCGATTTAAAAATCTCGGATGTTTTCCCATCTAAATTGACATTTACTCAAACATAAGGATGACACAGCGTGAGGTCAAAAAACCCTCTTCAGATTGATGTATTTGGTCGAAAATTTAAACAGATCAAATGTTCTGGTGTAAGAAAGAAATTCCAAATTTCATCCATCTAGCTCGTTGAGTTTTTAACGTATTGTGTCCATAAATATACGGACAGACTTACAGAGATAATAACACATTACTAAAATATGACAAGGGAGGGCTAAAACTTTAATTTGACCAACACCTTTTACTATTGATGTATAATACTTTCACTGTATGTACGTAATTAAGATAATACGTCACTTTAATATTTAATTCCTATTAAGCCTAAATATGACCGCAAATAAGAGAAGCTTATAAATCATTGTAAAAATGTAATATATACTAGATCAAAGTTCGTTTATTGTACTTCTACAGCCAATGACTCTACCATTATTTTGTGCAAATAACTATTTAATTGTTGTATTTACTGGAAACCTAAAACAGCATAAGGTTTCTAGTTGCCTCACACTACTTTGAAATAATAATTATTTTGAATAAGTTGTATTGTTCAAAGTTGAGTGCAATAAAATGTTTAATTTAAAAGTTTAAATTAAAAAAAATTGGGTGTGCGTCGGACCACACGGTGGAAGTTATACTTCTTTGGCCATTCTCATACACCCACTCACGCACACAAACAGACAGGATATATAAATGAAATATAAGACATTTTTCAATATTATTCAATATATTTATCTTCAATATATTATACGTGACTTCATTATTATATTATACACCTATATTATCATTATCAGTAATTATATATTGTGGATTCGGTGACCCTACTGTCGATTAATCGATAGTTCTTAAAAATTTGTTCTTACTTTTCAGCGTGACGCGGTTTCTCGACCAACATCCCATCCCAAAGTGT
>JAGFPH010000302.1:556264-575624 GCA_018207615.1 Philaenus spumarius
ATTTTTTTCGTATATTTTTTTCGTTAATGTATCAGCTCACAAATATTTTCAATGGTAAAAATATTGTTAAATGGAAATTTTATAATTTATTATTATTTTTTTTTACTTAAAATAATCTAACACCTAGGTTTTTTATCTTAATAAACTAATTTTTTCGTATATTTTTTTCGTTAATTAAATTGTAAATTTAAAATTCGATTACAGGTACATATTATATATTATAATTTAACTATCTCGCACATTTAAACACACATTTTTAGGTTTAATAACTTCTTCAAATTTTGCAAAATAATTATTTCAGTCATGCAAGTTTAGAAGAAATAATCAGCAATCTCATAATAAACTCAAAAGTAAACTAAGTTATTGTTTGAAAGCTTGAAAGATTAAATTTATCAGAGTAAGGGGTTTGTACCAGATGTATACTATCTATATCTGCAGCATACAATGCTTATATTTTATCCACATATTTCCTTAACTATAAAACAATTTTAACAAATATTACTTCCCAAATAATAAAGTTTTTACTATAGTAAATTTATCAGAATGTATTTTATTATTTGTTAAAACAAAGAATGAGACTGTATTGTTTGTTGGTGTAATAGGATTGATGTTTGGGAGAAAGTTTATTGCTTCTACACATTCGGTAAGGGCTCACGTTTGTTTTAAGGACGGAAATAACGGCATTCGAAATAAATATTTTACAAGTGAACAACCTATTAGAAGGAAAACTGATGAAAATACAAACGGAGGAACCTTTTTATTTTATAAAGGATGTAACAGCATATCCTTGTGTAGTGTGTACAGTAAAACCTTGATAGTTCGAAAACTTTTGTAATTTGGAACTTTTGTCACTTCTCCTCAGAAAACCTCTAATATTCGAAAATAAATATTTCATTGGTTCGCAGTATTTTCAACATCATTATAGCCTCTAAAATTCGAATTTCGTTTTACACGTACCTCTACAATTCAAATTTTGTTCTATAATTCAATGTCAGCTTTTAAAATTCGAACTCCATCCCTCAGTAGCCTCTGAAATTCCAATTTAATACAAAAAACAAGACTGTGGAAACACGAACAAATGCGGAAATACGGAGAATGGCTGTTAATTCGCGCATCCGCTAGATAAAGGTATGGGGGGTAGATATGGTTTCATTGAGCGTTTTGTAATGGATTCTTAAAAATAAAGGTATACCTTAATTAGAATTTTATGTGCACTAACCTCTATAATTCAAAGTCTCGATAGTTCAAACTTCCTTTTATTTTGCTAATCAAAATTGCTTTCAATTGAATTTCGAATTAGTGACGTACTACTATATACATATTAGATACAGTAGGCCTATTCGTTTTCAACTGAAGCCCTACTTATTCGCACCGGTCTAGCAAGTAGTAAATATTATTTTTTGATATTGTCTTTTGTCGTTTTTTTTTTACAACAGTTGTAAGTTATTTACGTTCTTCACTATACTACAATAGTTTATATTTAGGAAACCATTCAATGTGTTTGATTATAAATAACTATTTGAATGAAAACCTACTTATCCGTTCAATATGCAATAATTCTCTATTGCAATTTATTGGTCATCAGAGAAAATAATCTCTCTAAATGTACAATGCAACATCACTTCTCAATTCTATCCTAAATATGCAGTTCAAGGGTTTACTGATAGTCAAATATTTTCAAACGCTCTAATCTTGACATCAATAGCATATTGCAACAGCCATCTACGGTGTTGTAAACAAAGATTTTAAGTTCCATAAAGAAAACTGTAAGTAGAATGGGTGAAATTACTCCTGTCATGCTGGGTTCGATTTCGCAAGTGAAATGGAACTCAAAGCGTCCACATCGTTAAGGTGGATCAGAATGCCACCAGGAGAGTCGGATTTGCAGATAATAATGATGGACATTGTATCTGCTACCTTGTCGTACAATTTCAAAGTAGAAATTGTAACATTATTAAATAATGAAACAGAAATGACGGTGTGTGAGATTTAAAAAAAAAGGTAATAAATATCTAACAATAAAAGTGAAACAATAATAAGACTACTTCAGCATTTTTTTTAATAAACTTCTGCCTGGTTCAAAAGGAAGTTTCTAATAACCAAAAGGAAAATTCTATACTTTCCATAGAAGTATTAAATAAACTAAAAATAATTTAAAAATTTGATTGAAATGTTCTGCCTCAGAC
Source organism: Philaenus spumarius (assembly GCA_018207615.1). Classification (NCBI taxonomy): domain Eukaryota; kingdom Metazoa; phylum Arthropoda; class Insecta; order Hemiptera; family Aphrophoridae; genus Philaenus; species Philaenus spumarius. Next base: position 558,451 of record JAGFPH010000302.1, read on the forward strand.
ACTTCCTTAAGGATTCAAAACGGCGAAGTTAGGTACCAATTTCAATGTTAAATAACCTAAACACACCTTCACTATTAAGGGTCTGCTGTAGTGGCGGCTATCTTGGATTTTTATCCCATAAGAGCAATGTTAAATTTCAAACCATTTATTTCGTTTATTTTTTATCATAAAATTGTTTTTAAGGTCTCATTTTAAGCACAGTCACAATACGCATCCGTGTTGCATTTTTTTTTAATGCTTTTGATTTGTTATGTAATTGAAATTTTGTAAGTACAAAGTTTGAATTTTTTTGCTAACACAATAAAAAATTAATAAAGAAAAATAATTTGCAAGCCGGATCCGAAGTTTTATAAAGGATATTCAGTTTTTTTCAACACTCAATTACAAAAGATAGACTTATAAAATGGTTTGAAATGAGGCAATGTTTCAAAGCGTTCAGCTGCAAGAAATTGCACTGTTTAGATAGGGATAAAGTGAGAAGCGCTTTCGTTTCCGGTTGCTTTCTCGTTTACTGGAGCAGACTCTTAAGCATATTTTTGTGTTATTTTCGTCAAAAAACGAAAGCTGTATTTTTTTTTCTTAAAGTAAAATAGATTGAGGGTGTTTGTTGCTGTTTTTTGCAATATCTCTTTTTGCAACTGAGCAAAAAATTAATAAAGTTGACTATTTTTTTACTATTTATATCATACGTTTATGAAAACAATATAATGGGTTTTGAAAATATATTCAGCAATCAACATCCGCATATGACAGTACCAAATTTTTAAATTTATTCCACGAATTAACGGGAAAAAATTACTTATTCTGTAACACTGCTCTTACGGGAATCAGATTCAATATGGCGGACAGGGTAGCCTCCCCTTAAGCCTTGTTCCCACGACCTGCCATCCGTAAAGGTAGCCTCAGGCGTGGTTCTTTTTTGGTAGTTTTAACCGCACTGGTAAAACTGTACATGTAAACACGAACAACGACCATATCCACACACTAGGCATTGTTTCGTTCAGTTTCTCTGAAATCGTTGCGTTCATCATCATATTATGTTCTGCTATGATGGATCCTACGACAACGTTAGCAGTTGCGGTCGAGTAGCTATAAAATTAAAATTTTCACATTAGCTTGGAGTGTTCGTTGATGGATTTAAAACGAAAGAAGGAAAACTTAATGTCTACATTTAGGAAGTTGTTTGGGAAAGTTAAAAAAATTGCTACAACAGACAATGGAACATATGAAGTGTACAAGCCGGAATGGTTTGATTATGATAAAATAGCATCTTTCTTGTAAACTGTTTATGCAGCAAGAGGAACTGCAACAACCGAAGTAAGAAATACTCTTGCTAATTGTAATTAGGGTAATTACAGAAAGAAAATCATATTATTTTTTTTAAAAGTTGAAAAATAGCAACTTTTTAAATTTTAAAATTTTCAACAATTTCATATAAACTTTAGGAAATTTAAAACCATATTACATTTTATTAGTCAAAGCTAAAGACTTTACTCTATTTGGAATTAAACAAATGGAATATGATGGACAATTTTCAAATTGATTATTTATAATTTGATATAATTAGATTATATACTCGCTTAAAATGGAATAAAAATGTGTAATGTGAGAAAATATATTAAATATAATGTTCTGCAGATTTACTGATAACTGAAAATATACTCAAATTACTTACAGTTTTTAAGAGTTAGGAATAATTTGTTATTTGAATAATTAATTATGTAATTTCAAAATATGACATAATATTTTTTGACAATATATTGACTGTGTAATTTGTTGGCCCTTATTGTCCTCTAATATTAATACTGATAAAAATATAAATCGGTCATATAAGTTATCACTTCCAACGGTCTTAATCGCACGCTATTTTTTAAAACTATTTTTCTAGTAAGCCTAGGTGTTTATTTCAACCATTGCACATCCAGGAATATGGTGACAAAGGCCCAAGAGAATAAGGATTTATCGGTTAGTAGTTCTTCCACCTTAGTAACAAATAAAAGTTTTTCCAAATTTTAGTAGCTTCAGTTTTGGCTCTTTTGAACTTTTTTTATGAAGCGCAATCTGAGAGATACGTTGAAAAGTAAAGAATAAATCGAACAGGCAATAATTTAGTTCACCGAGGTTTTGTTTTAACCTAACATCATGTCAGGGTATTGGAAGATATGTATTCATAAAGTGGAAACAGTGATTGTCGTTATCGAAACAGTCGTATAAATAAACAGTCACATAACTAATTATTGTAAATACTTACAGTATCTTATTTATATTATATTGTATTATAAATCAGAAAAGTATTTCTAAACATTGAGCATTTGGGTGTGCGAAGCACATGGTTATTAATACAGATAAAATAAATAGAAAGTTCAAGAACATGGGAAGAGCATGGTAAGACTTAGAGTCAACCCATACATATTTATGTTACTGACTTCCAAAGGGGGAACATTACTCGAGCGGAACTGACGTTGCCAAGAAGTGAAGTCAGTGAAACAAAAAACGTTAAACCAACATGTCAAATTCATTCAGCTGGAATTTTCTCCAAAGTACAGAATTTCACAAGTTTGTGTTTTAATATATACTTTTAACTATATCGTTTTAAATACAAAATCTAGTTGATGATAAGTGTAGGCCAGACAGGAAGCAAACAGCAAAGTTGCGGTTGGTTGTTTAATTCTCAAGAGGAGATGGTTATTTTACAATTTTGAGGAAATGAGTACGTTATTATTTATTTGAGGTTAAACAACTAAATTATTAAATATATGAAATGTTATATAGGCGCTACGATTGATTTCTTTAGAACCTAATTGTTACAAACAACTTTTTGAGCGGCCCCATATAGTAAGATTGAAAATTGGAAAACATACAAGAAACGTAAAGCTTCGTCCACACTGGGAGACTATGTATGTAGACTGTTTGCAGACTGTATGCCGATTGTATGCAGACTTTTCTTCGAGTCTGGATACAGTCTGCTTACTGTCTGCAGACCTTTTTTCGAAACCAGATACTTGTATGAGAAACATTGTTTCAGATAAATGTATGTTATTTGTTTTGTATCCACACTAGCCAGCCAGTGTTTCCCGAGATGGTGACCGATGAAGACGTGGTTTTAGCTTGTGCTTGTTATTTAGTTTTAAACCATGTGGCTAACTGCCGAGGAAGATGCATTTCTTGAGTAAGGTACGTACTATGGTCAAAACTTACTATCTGACCTAAGGTGGTGCTGGTTTCCGAAACTTTACAAGAATGACTCCTACAGATTTTGATACTTTGTTGAACATTGTAGGGCCAAACATTACAAAGAAATGTATACATTTCAGAGCCTCCATTTCAGCTACAGTTCGATTTGCTGTAACTTGAAGATATTTAGCAAGTGGTGATTCCTATACAAGTTTGCAATATACATTTAAAATCTCCAAACAGATAATTTCCCGAATCATTCCAGACGTTGAAGCCATCATTACCACACTTCGTAATTGAGTTGAAAACATAATACTAGGGTTGTCTTAAAAGTAAGTTACAATACTTTTTTTATAATTAAAAAGTAGGAAATGTTTTTAAAAATATATTTTTGGAGAAGTACCGTACATAACATAACACTTATCTTTCTTTATAGTCGCCTTATTTTTCAAAACATTTTTGGTATCAGTGAAAACGTTTTTTCAATCAGCGTCTCACACCTTTCTGCCGCCGCAGAAACTTGTACCTTGTATCCGTGTTTTCCATTTGGTTGGCAAACAGAAAAGATTGTATTTTGTCTCCAGATTCACGCTAACCTGTATGCAAACTGTCTTCATAATGTATACAGATTGTATGTAGACTGTCTACATATTGTCTCCAAACAATCTGTAAACATTCCACATACAAATGAGAAACAAGGGATACATACAAATCTGCAAGTGTGGACGAGGCATAATGTAGCATAATGTTTTCCGTTGGCCGTACTAAGGAGTAAATTTACAAACTAAATTAAAATCAAGAAATTTTATTTTATTTTTCTGTACCAGTTGTTAGTGCATTTACATTCAAAAAATATATTCCCTGAATCATCTTTAAAAAACTGCTGGTTGTAAACCTCTGTTTAAAAACGTGAAAATGCTAATGGTACTTCCATTTATGTACAGTCTATAGTCATTTCTGATTATAATTAGCCATTACACTGAATTACACAATAAATCAAAATTCATCAATACAATACAGAAGAGAAGTAATGATCAATTTATGAAATTAAGCCTAAACATAGCATCCATTACTTTTGATTTAAAAAGTAAATATTACCATATTATTTACGTTACATCTTTTGAAAATTTTCAGTTTCTCAGGTAAAAGCTAAATGTATGTAAGTAGTTGTAAGTTTCAAATATGATATTATTATTCTGTTGTGAATATTTACGCCTAGTGTTACTATGTGTTTGTAACTTACGTTTATGACACTTTCATCTGTAGAACAGCTGTTACGTTTTTTTATCAAACGGACTCTGTTTCTGCCACAAAACACACCAAACTATATGTTGTTTTTGGAGACAAATTTTGAAAAATTATTTATTTTTGCCTTTAAGTTACATTTTAAATACGTAATAAAAGTGCTGGACATGACCGATAACCGTCTACCTAAGATGTTATCAAAAGAAATAATTAGAAAAAAACTATTTTGGTTTCGAGAGCGGCAGTATTTGGCTGATAGGCATTCTGTGCCGTTATCAGATGATTCGGGACTATGGAGGGGACAACTGATGACCTTATGGCAGGCGATAAGGGACGATGCTAGGCAGAAATGTATACAAGCCGCTGGAGTAAGTCAATACCATGCCTTATACAGAGAGGTAGACTTTGACCTTGGCGATAAAACTTATTTTAGAGATGAATTTAGTTCAAAATTAATTGGATGGATTTTTAAGTGTAGGGGAGATTTGCTTCACTTAAATTATAAGCCTTGGGTCAAGGAACAAAATTATAATTGCTCTCTTTGTAATTTAAATCAGTTCGAGGACACATACCATTTTATCGGAAAATGTCCAATTTTAAAAGATTTCAGATTTAGGTGGTTTAAAAAGCATGAGCTAAGTAAGGAAGAGGTTTTAAAGTATTTGAATGGGCACGATTGGGTGCGGCTTGCAAAATTCTCTCAACAAGCATGGCAATACAGATGGGCTTTAATTCAAGAATTTAATTTCTAATTATTATCGTTAATGGAATACATTTTGAAGATATTTTGCCGTTTTGTAATTTAATAAATGTGTATATTAGTAGTCCAGATTTGTTTTTTGAATACATGTTTTCTAAAGTTGTTTGTTATTTTTAGGATTAGCAAATTCGTAATGTGTTAAGTTTCTTTGATGTAAAGTGTGTTTTTGTGTTTAAAATTACTACCCAACCAAGCAGACAGCTTAATCAAGCTATGCTTTTGGAATGCAAATGTACAGAATATTGTGTTACTATATTTTTTGTTGCAAAATAAAGCATTTTTCATTCATTCATTCATTCATTCACTTTCATCTGTTTTATACCTTAATACAAAACATTGAGTTACAGGCGTCATTCAAAAGTGCTACACTAAAGCTACATCAACTTGAAATTGGACAGAACTGTCGGTAGGACTACCAACCGTTGGACCCTTTATTGAAATTTCTTCGTGTTACCTTTTTGTTTTATAAGTGCAATGCATCAATGTTTACAGAATATTTTATATTGAATCACAGCCTAAAAACACCAACGTTTTCTCAGAATAATGCATAAGGCGTCAGCTTAATATTCATGCATTGTAGTCAAAGCTATTCTCAACAGCTGATGTATAGATTTATTCAAGTCTCTACTTTTTCGAATAATTCACCACCTTGTTGTAAATTATAAATATTTCAAGAGAATATTCTTCAAGGAATAACTTGCAAGCGTATAAATTGGCGTAAAAATCAACTGTTCTCCAAAACAATCAGTTGCATTCAAGTCAAGATACAATCAAATATATTTTCAAATAAAATATGTACATTTAAAGCTCAAATGTTTCAATATTCTACGTTATGTGTAGCAACAACTCACAAAACATGAACCCTATTCAGGCTAAAACCATAGCTCAGTTGTGTACACAACTGTACGGATTATTACTTAATTCTAGATTTATTTACATCTAAATAAATCAAGTCTCCAAGCATGATTACTGTCACGCAATATTATATAGCCTACAGTAAATAATTCCATCTACAGGAAAATATAATCAAAGCTAATTATTCAATATTTCTAGAGAGGTAATTTTAACTACTGGTAAACTGTGATAAGAGAATTTTTCTCATACAAGGGATTATATCTTAATTCCGTACATGTAAGTTTTTAAAACTCCCGACTCTAATTCTATTACCTTGATGTTCTAATCGGAAGTATTCAGGATGCCGATTGTTTTTGACATCCTGACATCCGAACCATATTAAGTTATTATAAGGAATTCAGTACACGCGAGAATAGTTGCGGCTCCTTTGCCCGAGGACGATCATCTGACCGAGGCGTCCGTCTCACGGCCAAGCATGAGCATTGCTCGTTTACAATTATTAGAAAGTAAAATTATATAAACTTTTTAAGCGGGATCAATACTTGGACCAAACTATCTGGACTTTAATTACACTTATAAAATTTGCTCAGATGAAAAACCCAATAAAATTTTATGAGGAGCGCAGTTGAAGTAGTCACTGCTTTTAGTACAATAAAAATGCACTATTAAAATAAGGGATAAATACGTGTTTTTGTTTGTTTTTATGTTTGTTTATAATTTTGTGTTATTATTTAGTTTTATAATTTGTTTTCATAAATAGCTTTATTAGGCTTTTATTATTGTGCTTAAAGCTCGGCAGGAGTGAAACAACATTTATGAGTTGACCACAGGGCTCCAAATGTGTTTAGTGTTGCAGAGCTGTACACTAGCATTAAGGTTTTGTGCGTTTCCTTCTGCCGCTACCAAATATAGGCACACTTCATAAAGGCGGAAACTAGAGGGTTACAGACGTACTGAAATGCGCATGAGTTACAATGTAATGAAATTAATTACTTTTATCTGAAAGATGGTGAGCTTTTTACATTTTTAATATTTGCATTATTGAATATGAAAAAATCGCAAACTTCGATTTTAAGTTAAGTCAAAGAACAAATTTAGTTAAAAAACTAATTTTAAAAACTAAATGATATTCGGACTGTCCTAACCTTTAAAATGGCATATTCATAATAATGTTCTAATCATTATTATTCCAGTAGGCCTACTTATTACGCGTTTAACATTGCTCTTATTGAAGATGGTGGCTGAGTCTACCGAATCTTGATAACATTTTCATTTGTATATAAAAATAGTTTTCTAATCATTATTATTCCAGTAGGCCTAATCTTGTTACGCGTTTACCATTGCTCTTATTGAAGATGGTGGTTGAGTCAACCGAACCTTGATAACATTTTCATTTGTATATAAAAATAGTTTTCTAATCATTATTATTCCAGTAGGCCTAATCTTGTTACGCGTTTAACATTGCTCTTATTGAAGATGGTGGCTGAGTCTACCGAACCTTGATAACATTTTCATTTGTATATAAAAATAGTTTTCTAATCATTATTATTCCAGTAGGCCTAATCTTGTTACGCGTTTAACATTGCTCTTATTGAAGATGGTGGCTGAGTCTACCGAACCTTGATAACATTTTCATTTGTATATAAAAATAGTTTTAGTTTTGCCTCATACTATCGTATAAGCAACCTCTTGTGATTTATAAACATAGACACGAAGAACATTTATTTAAATTGTAACATTTTTATACATTTAACAAAATGTAAATTACGTCAATAAAGCTGACATTTTAGTTAAAACTATAAAATGTTATCTGTTACATTGTCAAAATTAAATTTTATTTCTTACGTTTTATTTTAACTGCATAATATATTAAACGTAACTATTAGTCATATATAATTCCTCTATTAAATGGACAAAATGGGCTTTAGATTTTATGTAACTAGTTTTCTCAGAAACACGTTTATACTAAACCTAATAAATAAATAAATTTATTATTCACCTAAACCAATAGATATGCCCTCACACAAAATGAATATGCATTATCAGTAGGGCCTAAGTTTATTCTTGTTTAAAATTGCTCTAAATATGGTACATATAAATCCACTATGTAAATTATATTTCTTATTTTAGTTCCAGCCTAAGATTAAAAATAAAATTATGAAATTTCCAATTTATGTGAATGATAATAAACATAGAATAAAATTTAAAGTAAATTTATTTATAAACATCTCGACGGCAGATTCGTTGAGCGTCACGGTTTTACGAATCGTTTTATAAAGCGTAATCACGACTAAACCATATTGGTGCTAGAATCGAATATAATTTTAAAAATATACAAGAATTATCTATAAACATGTCCAATAACTTTAATAAATTCTAAAACTAATAATAATTAACTCGTAATGTTTGACCAGATACTACGTATGGGAGTGTTTGTCGGCAGGTCAATCGGTAACTACATTTCCTGACAGTTATTTCATTAATTAACTAAGGATAACAACTAGCTGATGTTAGACAGTTTAAATACTGAGTGTATAAATTTACTACTTAACTAAATAAGTTCTAGTAGCCAATATAGAAAACTTCTCTGTAACAACTTTTGAAACTTAAGTTTCTAACTTTCTAAATGGATTTTAATGCCCACGTGCTGTAATTATCTTATTAACTGTGAACATTCCTTACACCTCTTTAAACTGTATATTGACGTGTCCTTTGCATAATAATTTCTTAGTAAATGATTGTTGTATGATTAAAACAATATCTACTATAGTAAAATATAACTAATTTTAACAAAGTTTCAAAATGTAATTTAATTTTATGTTTGCTATTTTTTTGTCTACTTTGGAAAATAATGCCCAAAAAAGGTGCAACCTACACCTAACCCATCCATCAATGGACCTGTTATAAATTAAGTTTCTAACGTGGTTTAAGCAGTAGGCTACTAACCAATGTTGAAAATAAAATACAGATTGTCGAACTCTAATTGCATAAACTAATCTCACAACTTATAAATGACCTTTATCTTAGAAGGTTTCCAATAGCTAAATCATTAAAAATGTCTAACGGCATGATTGACTCACAAATTTAATGTAAATTTAAGATAGTAAATCATAAAATTCAAACCCATGATGAAATTAGGCACTTTGTTCAACCATAATAAAGTGTAAAGTGAAAATAATATGTTGTAGACTTGAGTTGAACTAACAATAAATTGTACGTGTTACATGAAATTCATAATCGTGCCTTATCACACTTTATATATAAATTTAATACATAAAGTACAAACTGTTGTCAGAGAAAACAAAACATGATACGATCTACAAGTGCTACACGTAATACATAAGGTTCAAATCATAACTTGCGTTTAACAGACAAATTCATACATCGAGGAAAAGCAGTATGGTTTTATGGTGGAAGTTGTAAAGTTTCGATATTAATGGAATTGATACACAACAGACACGTCTAAGCACTCTGAGGGCCGATCTATGCTGTGTAATTTTATCCAAAACTAATAAAGCTAATCATTGTATTTAAAAAGTATCCAAACCTCTTTAACAACGTTTTTATTATGCTTAAAAAAACAATGTATTTATATCGACACTTATTTGAGACATTTAATCAAATACGGAATGTAAAAATATTGTTCAAATGTAGGCTACATTTATATATCTATATCTGTTAAATTCAAACCAAGTAACAAGAAAATTAATATATTAATGAGAAATTTAAAATACTTATAACCAAATTTCACAAATAACACTGATTTTCAAGAATATTAAACGATATTCAGTGTTACATTGAAAAACAAGAAAATCATCACAGAAAGTCTTCCCACGAATAAATCATATTCTATGATAAATTCTTTATCATTACATTTTACTAGGGGGCTTTGCCCCCTGCTCGCTCCACTCTCCAACACCCGCCCCACCTCCGATCTCCGGGAGTCCCGTTCAACTTTATTTTTTCAACTTGAATTTGACTTCATAATCGACTTTATGAATTTGTGCGCCTGGAAATTATGCAATACGTCTGCGCACGCAATACACGGCGCCTGGAAGTTATGCAATGGTCACCGCTACGCAATACACGTATTTATTCTATTCTTATTAATTTAAAATTATGAGAATAAGAAGTAGAAAACTTTTTTGTTGTAGAAAAAAGTTTTTATATAATAGAGAGATTTATTTTTCTTCTTACTGACTCAACAGGGTCTTCTTTCCCCGCTAATTTTTCCCAGCCAAGTTACCTTGGCAGGTGTTTCGCTAGATAGTAGCTATTGTTATTACTTTATAATTATGAGAAGAGTAGAAAAACTTTTTATATAATAGAGAGATATAATATTTTACATACAATTAAACGCGTGACAGTTTCACGAGACAGTATTCATTGTCTAGCTTCTTGTCTAAACTAAATCTTAGACATACATACTACATACTTTATCTTTCAGCTATAATATCTACTTGTGCAACTATTGTAGTCAATATTATACATATAGTTTACTTGCGAGAGAAATTAAATAATATGATTAAAGACCATTAGAACAACTTGTATCGTTTATAACTAAGATTATAATTCCCTAAAGCTAGACATTTTTTTTATATATAACGAATTATTTAATTAATTCATTTTAGTATGCTGATCTTTTAAAGTCATATGCAATGCATATCATTTTATAATTTAACTTACTAATAATTGGTTCAAAGATTTAAACCCAGACAGTATAATATTATTTATTTCATAATGTGATGGTAATATTGTTTGGGCAATTTTTGTTATGTACAGTTAATCCAATGGTAAATACAAAATGTTAAATCTTTTTGTTGATATAGTGAGTTATTACTGCAATGGAGAGGCAAGAAATACGTATAAGTACGAAACCCCTTTCAGCTGAGAGATATGAAATGGTACGATTTATTAGCTCTTAGAATGTCTTTCATCTTTTGAAGTATTTTTTGCATTATAATTCCTTAATGATAATTAATGGTTAAAATAATGTCGAACTTGTAAAAAATAAAATATCTCAATTTCAACAAAATAATCGAATTTTATAAGTAAATGCGGTAAGTCTATAAATTTAAATGTAATTTTATTTTAGATATTTATTTGTTTACATTGCAAACCATAAACCATTGTGCAGGCCACACGGCAATTCTCTCATCTAAGGACAGGTTGTACTGAACTTTATAATCTGATCACAGTTTCAGTCGAAGTTTACAATTGAGTACTAAATACAATTAACCCTGTATTGTTTAACGCGAATTGAATCAACTGTTAATTTGAATTTCGCATTGTCTTTTTTAAATTTAAATACCATGCAAGCCAAACATTTTGCTCTTAAAAATAAAATTGTAAAGTTCCAAACAGTAAAATCATAAAATGCGTTTATATAAACTCTGATTGCTATAAAATCACTTACAAAACAAGAGTCACAAAAACTACACATGCTTAGAATAATATAATTGGACCACGCATTAAATTTTTTGTTTTTTTTTTTTGTTTTTAACGTACTACTGTTTTGCACTTAAGGCTAATGAAGACGGGATATACAGTTTTACGTGGAATCCGAACCACAGCCAACGATGTCTGTTAAGAAACCATTTAGAAAATTGTTCGGGGTCAATGGGAATTGAACCCGGAAGACTACACATTAAAATAATTAATACACAATTAAGAACAAAATCAACAAATCCAAATCCTTGACGAGTTTGGCTACACCCTTCAATCATAATCATAGCAAACTATAAAGTTAAAATATTAAATTTTAAGATCTAACAACAAATTACAAGTGTTTGTGGGATGCATAACCGTTCATTATCACATTGTATGTTTAAGTATAATACATAAATAACAAACTGTTGTCGGAGAAGACCAAACACAGACACAACATGATAAGATCTACAAGCATTACCTTACACATAATATTCAGTAAAGGATAAATTATGTCGAAGGGACGAATTCATAAATCCATTATAGTCCATAGGGGTATGGAACAGCGACCTCATAATTAAATAGACTGATCATGCCATAAGCCTGTACATTGTGGGAATTGAAGCTAGGTCGGCCATCTTGTGTGAGGATAGAAACGTCGAGCGGGCCTAGAGAGGAGGGAAATTTTCAGTGCGCCCTATTCATTTACACCGTGGTTTTAATAGCTGAAAATGCTCGAAAATCTTTGAAATTTGACGAACTTACAGTTTAATAGTGTGGGACGCTAATGGTGTGTTCACAATTTGAAAATAAAAATGGTTTGGCACTTTAAAAATGGAATAAAGTCCAAACTTGTTTATACTTTTTAATTGTGACGTCAAAAAGTTGCATTGCGAGAAAAAATTTGGTTTTTAGGGTAGGTGCGTCATGTAATCGAGAGAAATGTAGCTGAAATGTTTACTATTGTAGTTTCTATCATAACAGTTAGAAAACGAGCTTTGTTTCGCGGGTAATGTGGCAACATGAACGGGCGACTGGTCGGTGGCTGGCGACTTGCATCCGCCATATTGTGTGAGTATTTGACTCTAAAACTGGCTTCATTCTTGCTTTCGACTTGTCCAGTCTATTTAATTATGTGGTCGCTGGGTGGGAATTACTTTGTAAATTAGTGATCAGATTAGATAATAAAAATATGTAATAAAACACAATTAGGCATATGTACTCTATGGGCAGATTTATACCATATACAAACTAATAAACCAACACATATATGGAAAATCAATATAGCTAACATCTATACAAAAGTTCAAGTCACCTGACTTGTTTTCTTGTTTTCTAAAATCGGAAAAACAAAAATGTTTACGTGATGGAAAATATTCCTTATTTGTAATTTGATTCTCTGCGATGCAATCTCGCACATGTCTTATTTTAATACATATTAAACCTTTCTAAAACACTGTAAATATTTCTTCGAAATGATAAAAGTATCCTGAAAACAGTAAACGCGTCTGGGGAACGACTCTATCTTGTCTCTATTTAGGGACTCTATGGTGCAGACTTTTACTTTGATATTAATTGCAATATAATATAAACATATTTCCCCTTTAACTATTTTGATATAGAACAACATGTTTAAACTTTTATCGGAGAAGGCTAAACTAAGCACACACAACATGTTACGATCTACAGGCATTACTCGTATATTATACAGTTAAACTATAAATTACGTTGAACAGACGAATTCATATTATGATTTCATGGGGGTGGAAATTACTTATAAAACTAATGTATGGTCTTGGAACGGAATTTAGCTCGATAATGTACTTTGGGGCCAGATTTATTTTGTATAAAATACTAATAACAAACTACAGATTTATGGAAGATGAATATAATGAACCTCTATACAAAAGTTCAAGTCACCCTTCTCGTTATCTTATTTTTAAAAATCGGAAAGACACAAAAACGTTAATAAAGTGATGGAAATATTTCTTAATTCCAATTTGATTTCTTGTGCTAGTCTGGAAATGTCTGATTTCAATATATGTGGAAACTTTCTAAAAGTTTGTAAATATTTTCTGAAATTCTAATAGTAGAATGGAAAACGTAAACACAAAATGAATGTGTACAAATAAACAAATTCCTTACCTTAATATGTTTTTCCTAATCTGCGCTTCAACGCTTTAAAACTGACAACCCTTTTATTTTGTCTGGGATTTATATGCAATAATCCTTAAAAGAAAGTATCACTTTATTTTGTCTCTACGCAGGGACTCATTGCAGTTTTTTTACCGTCACTATCATATCAACCACGAAGTAATTAAATAATTTTATCCTTAAAATATTTTTTTTACATGATTATTTTATTGAATGTCAAAAAGATTAATTCCCACCTTGTTTAAAATATTGACATTGCATTTTATAAAAACAACTTATTTGGAAATAAAATGCACAATAATTTTGTATAACATTGTATTAAGTACTCCCATATGTAATAAAAACTGGAAATTTCTGAAATTCAAGAGCTTTTATATTTGTAATTACTGAGTTGTTAGTGCTAAAGATCAGTTTTGTTTTATATGACATAAATAAACAAACCAGATGTATCTATGCACATTCCATTTTTGTATTACTGAATTAGATTTCTATACATATTATAATATTGAAAATTTTAGATTTCGATTAATCTGTTACCTCTTATTAATCAAGCATTAGTTATTGGATCGGCCATTTTGAATGTAACTTTGTTTTTTGTTTTTTTAATGGGGATGTGGTCATGTGATACATCATTTCGATGTAGATTTTCAAGAGAAAACCATCGGTGAAATTTTCAGAACCATATCTTTAACCGATTGAAAATGGCGGCCAAAAAACAATGAAATCGTGTTTTCTGATTTTGCCCCATTTTGCTGTACTATCATTTTTTAAATATTTATTATTATTCTTTTTGGATTTAGAATTAAATAAGCTTTTAAACGATATGGGCCACAACGATATTTGGGAGTATTTCAAATTTTTGAGTTACCGCCATTTTTATTTTTTCCAATTTGATTTTTTCCAAATTGATTTCGAGTGGATCAACCAATCCTATTTAAAAATAAAGTTACATTCAAAATGGCGGATCCAAGATGGCTGATATTTTTTTTTGTTGGCTTGGAAAACTTACGAGTATAAACACAAATTTAGTAAACCTGTTTCACTTTATATAATTTTTTTGTTATAAATGTCTAAACACTGTTTTGTAATAAAGCGAACAAAGTTATTGTATCCTATACAGTAATACGATCAATGTCTGTTTGTACGTTCGAGCAATCTCGAGATCATGCGGAAGGATTTTGATGAAAGTTTGGGATTAGAGGCTTTTGGGTCAAAAAAATCGATTAGTGAAAACCACTACCTCAGGAAAACTCGTATTTTTCTAAACAACTCATTTGAAAATTGGAAATTTTTAACATTGCGCTTATGGAGTTTAAAATCATTACATATGATTATTGACTATAATAATAACAGTAATCAGCTGTTTCCTATAATATTTCCATTATCAGCTGATTTCCAACGTAACTAAAACATTATTTTTGTTCTGTTATTAACCGTTCTAAAACCTTTTCTCCAGTTTCCGCATTCTTTATATTTCTATAAAGGTAATATAAATTATCTAATGATTATAATTAATTATTATTTGTTATTTCTAAAATACACAAACAAATTCAGTATGTGATTCAAATTTGCATACATTTTCCTAAAAAAAAAATATTGAGCGATGCTCGGTCGCCCAGGTATCAAAACTGACCGAATTTAGCCCATTATCTAATTAATAGTAGTTGATACCTGATGTACTTTAATAAGTACAACTGCATGGTAACTCTTACATTTTAACCACATTGTTCTTTAACTTTAAATCACATTGAAACAAATATTAAAGTTTTTACTACAATAAATCTATCAGAACGTATTTTATTGATGTGGTAAAATAAAAGGTGAGACTGCATTGTTTACACCTTGGGTTCATGGGATTGGAGTTAAGAACAAAGAAAGTCTATCAATGAAGTTTATTACCTCTCCACATGGTCACTGGCTTACATTTGTTTTATGGGAGGAAAGTAATGGGATTCGAATTACACAGTTTACGACTGAGCAGCCTTTTTTTGAAAGAAAAATTGTGAAAATATAAATGACAGAACCTCTGCTGTTGTGTTAATTAATGGGTCTTTCGAGTCTGCTACGTGATATTGATTTGGGAAACAGACAATAACAAACAACTGTTATTTTCAGTAGACCTAGGATCTACTAAAGTTCCACAAATAAAGATGAGATATACTCTAGTAAACTTTTAACAAGAAATTCAAACGTTGAAATATATTTTTAATATTACTAATTAATAAGAAATTAATGGGTGGGCGATATAGTTAGCGTATTTATTATAAACTTTGAATAGCACACAAAACTTATAACGTCCAAAATAAACTACATTTCCTATAACAGATAGCTTAATTCCAGATACCTCAATTATTTAAATTCTTACTTCAAAAAACTATTAATTGCAATATTGCATATCATAACAGTTGTTATGATAAAATATAAAATAACCAGCATAACAAGAGCCTAATCTACAAATTATTTCATATAGAATAAGTATAAAATTACCTGTTGATGGAAATATCATGACAAGTCTAAATACTAAGTGCAAAGGAGTTAGAGTAAACAGCTGATTTTTATACCAGCACCGGTAAATATTTCATCAACTTAGTTATGTACTTTAAATTTACACATATAAATTGTATATAGAATTTGTTAGAAATTATTTGTAAATTTCAGTATCTTACTTCAAACTGCACAACACCCTTTACGTTGCTATATAATAAGTCGACTGTAAGCGCTCAGTTTTTACGTAATTCTGCTTTCCAATTAAAATTATATTTCTATAAGACAAATTAAATTCTTACAGACATTTAACTCTTTCATGTATCATGTCAGAACAGTTCGTCTGGGTAATTTGAAAGTACTAAGTCAGTATTGTGTACAATTTAGACTAGAATCAAATTTAGATTATAGTCAAATGGTTAAATTTATAATGATAATAGAACCAAATAATAAATGTATAGTACTTTAGTTGCGAAATTTATAACAGAGTGAAATTTAGAATAAAGTCAAATCATTAAGCCAGACGGAATAAAATTAAACAAGACATATTCGAGATACAAACATCGTTTTAGTATTATGTAATGATCAAGTAAAATACAGTTTGGTTCTGAACAGACGGTTAAAAATCTAACGACCTCATATATATACTTCCGCGAATGTAACAAATATAATTTATTTCTACTGAAAATTACGCAAAATACACCCACCACAATAACATCCAGTTAAAAAACGTTTAGCCTTCACTGCGTGTGCTTGTTATTTTTATTTATTACCTTCCCGTTTCCTACGGTGGCGAGATTCCCTTCTCTTTCCCAGTTTTAATAGAGCCTCATAAATTAGGAAGGAACCAACATTTTGAAAGTAAAATGTTCTTTTTTAGGTGCATGGGCATACTTTTAATAGTACAGTACTTATAGTTGCCCAAAAATATTTTATCCCCATCAAGTTTTTGTTAATTGTTCTATTAATAGTTCAGTGTATTGAGTACATGCATTGAAGAGCATTGTTGTCTTTAATATTCACATATTTAGTATTTAATTGTGTTTATTTAAAAAGTGATCGAGACTCGTACCTT
>JAGFPH010000302.1:575634-586131 GCA_018207615.1 Philaenus spumarius
ATAAAATAAAATATATTTTCTGGTTATTTTCAAGGAACTTGAAAAGGATCTTCGGCGGTGCGCAAAGCAAACCAATGGGACGAAAGTCAGAAGCCATTAATGGTTATACATTTTTGGCTATTGGTTTTATAAGCGCAGTTCACCGTAGTTGATGAAAAAAACAATTTTTTGATGTACGAAAAGTTTTTGAAATAATAGGGAGAATTCTTACGCTTAACCAGAGGCCATAAAAAGTAAGACAATGGGTAAGCTGCAAACTTAATGACATTTTATTACACGAACATATTTTATGATGAAATACTTGGGGAACCTGTGAAAATGGATAGGCATTTACAAAGCTTAATGGAAAAATAAGTAAACTACTTCTTTAAATAATATAAAATTAATAAAGAAACTTATTTTTTTATTGTAATACTGAGATGAACTAATTTTTTTGTACATCCATAATTTTTACTTTTAACTTTACATATTTTTTCTTAATGAAGTACCTTAAAAATAAAATTTAAAGAGCACTTGTCACAATATTCAAATTTCAAATTTTGAGTAAAATTAATAAGTTTGTGTAAATATATCCAGATCATGAAAATTGAAATCATAATTATAACATATTTCAACAAATATTTGATTTTTTTTAACTAAACAAGTTTATTGCATCCCCTCAACAAATAAATGTTAAAGGACATAGGCCCTTTCAAAAATGACTGTGATTAGTTCTATCATTAGTTAAGAAGTTGTAATGAATTAAATCGCACAGATTTATTTGTTATTACCAGGGAACACATGATCACATTGACCTAAACATTCTTTAGAAAACAGTTCACATTTTTTTTGTCCTCGTAATGAATTAAATATAAAATTTCTTCACAGGTTTAGATAAATTTCAAAAAGGCCATAATATATTTAGTGATTACAAAGAAAATAATATGATGGATGTTTTGCGATAGGAGAACATTAATATGCTTTCGTTTAAAAAATATGAGGAATAAATACGTTTTGTATTGTTCCTACATATAGAACCTGAATTTTTGAAACCGTGTTTATAGCACCAATAAAGAGTTTTCCTGTGATCACCTAACTACGCCAACTATAGATAAGCTGATAGGCCTATATTTCAAAGCATCGGGGAGTTCTACATAACTCAACTTATATTATGTATGTATTATTATTACTATTATTTTAATTGTTCTTTTTTACTTTCTCACTATACAGTAGGCCTACTATAGTAGGCTATAGAGAAAGTATAGTGATCGCAAAAAAAATCGATGTTGAGATTTTTGTATAAATATCCGTTTTGGGACCCGCTGAGTCCAAAAAAAATGTTTTTTTACAAAATGTCTATCTGTTAGAGAGAAAACTGTTCGATCGATTTCGAACAAATTTGCAGCAAACATGTCAATTAAGCCTGTATAGATGCATGAAAAAAGGATTTGAAAAATTTTGAAAAACAACCTCCTTTTTGGCCAAAAACCCAAAAAAAACAGTTCTTATTTTTTTAAACCGGTTTTAACGATTTTGATAAAATTTGGCTTATTTGTAGCCTTTAATGTATCCTACCATATGCAAAAAACATCATCTTTCTAAAAATTCTTGTTTCGTTAGTAATAATAAAAATAATAATAACTGATTTTTGGGATTTTTTATGTCAAATTTTTTCAAAAACGGTTTTCGTACATCTATACAGGCCTAATTGAAATGTTTGGTGCAAATTTGTTCGAAATCGATCGAATAGTTTTCTCTCTAACTAATAATAATAATATGTATTAGTTACTCTCCTACTTTAATACAATTATGAAGTCACGGTTAATCTGTTTAGTAATTTCACATGTTTGTGAAAAAGTATGTGCCAGTTTCTGGTACCGTTTATCTTTTTAATTGTATCGCAAAATTGCATAGTAAGACAACACTCTTCATATTGATCTAACATTTATTTATAGAATGTTTGCTAATGTTTATTCTGGCTTACTTATTTAATTCACACATCCATATCTTTTTAGACACTTTTAATCAACAGCTAATTAATTATGATGGCACAAATTGTACTCGATAAAATGTTTATCTCAGATGATAGTTTTTTTAGAACACTCTCTTTCCTTATCAAAGCTAAGCATCAAACTACGTCGTAATGAGTTATCAGTTCAGTTTACACTAACGTTTACATATCTTTATAGTAGTTGTGATGACCTTAAGTTGCATGACTTAAATTCTAATTTTAGTTCATACGTGATGAATAATTTGAGAAATGATGGCAAACGAATTTAAGTAAATGATGTAAATAAACACAGAAATAATGTTGCAACATTTATACAAACTATATAATTTTAAAGTAGTGTTATTAATAATAAAACATTATTTGCATTTTTTTATTTTGAAATAATAAATTATTTTCAAATTATGTGTCTGAAGAAATACACCAAAATTTAACTATTATTAGTTACACCAAAATTGAATTTAATATATACTTAGCTTCTCGGTTTCACCAAATCTTCCCATTAAATTTGATTGCTTGATATTTACTAAAGGTGCCAAATAAGGGCTTTAACAATTCAAAATGCTTTTTTAAAAGGGCACAGAAAAAAATTAAAAGTTTAGGGTTCCGTAGCTTAAAAGGAACCATTAAGGATCACTCGTTTGTCCATCTGTCTGCACGGTCAATTAGTATAAGATCCAATGAGTTGTTTTTTTTTTTTTTTTGCGTGACGACTGTCTGATACAAATATCCAGAGTTTGAACCCCGTTCGCCAAAGACTGCTGGGTGGAGGCAACTACGGAAAAAAACCGGCAAGTTGAATATCTCTGAACTTCTAATTCTAAAGGTAAGAAAGAAGTCAGTCCAGTAAGGAAGGTAATTCACAACGAATCAGACCTTTTTATTGGGGCAAAAGCGAATTGTGTGAACTTACTTATGAAACTTATGTGAAAACGGTCTAAATATATATATGTATATAGTCTAATATTATAAATATTTGATTCGTTGAGCATTAAATAAAGGTCTGACCTAAAATCAACTGTTTGTCGACAAGCAAAAAACTCACTGGCTCTTACACTATATTAAACGTATGACATTAAAATTTGACATACCATAGCATGGTAACTTGAACAATTTTTAATAATCACAATGCAATTTAGAGAATCAAAATACACCAAAATAAAACTTGTTAAGATACTGTTCAAAATACCTTTATTTAAAGATACTAAATTACATTTTTAACTTTTATATATTCCTGAAAATATTGCTCAAATACCCATTCCCTCCTCAGTTTCCGAAAGTACAGCAGCTAAATCTTACAGTAGATATTTTACACAAACGTACCACAGAGATAAAGTGTTGATGAAATAAAATTGCTAATCTACATCAATGTCTATATAATTAAGAATAGTTTGGAACAGTTCTGCACAGACTCTGAAATATTCACGAAACTTTGTCTCGTTGCATTAAGTATCATGAAAAAACTCTCACCTTCTTTTTTTTTAAATATCATGTATGCATCTTCTCTTACATAGTTTACGAAAACATCAACTGAAAATTGTTTTCTTGCAAACCACAGAACAGATCACGCCGCGCTGCACCGATGTTATTTTTGAATTCATTTTAGTCTTCCGATAAAAGTTCTTGAAAATTCTCCAAACTTAAGACTGCTAAAATGACAGATACTAAACTACCGGAATTTTGTTAATTAAACTACGGTGAGAGTTGATTGTGAAAATTACTTATTATTCTTCAGCTTTGTTAAAAAATAAAATATTGTTGAAGATATCAAAAACTCTAATATTTGACATTCCAATTTTTAAATGACTGCCATTCTGAAATCTGAAAATACCAAATAATAGGGTCTTTGTTTAGTTGCACTCGTAAACTTAAGAAAATAATGCAAAACAAAATAAAATAATGCAAGATATTATTACTGATTTACTTGCTTACTTTAATTTTTAGTTATAGCTTGCTTACTAGATGTACCTGCGACTTTGTCCAAGTGAAAAACGGGCTGAAAAAATATTTTGAGCAAGCATTGTACACTTCCGCACACTGCTTATTTCCAACAAACTGTTCAAAAGTTACCTTAAAGCAAAACTATCAACATAGCTATCACACTTTTTTGCAATTTTTGACTCATTAGATCACTTCGGAGTAAAGAATGTCAAATATAAAACTTGTAGATAATTCACTTTCCAATCGCCGAGGTAGTCTCAGATTTTTTTTAAAACCTACTGTTGAAAAGCTACGGCTGTTTAAAAAGTCGGTAAACTAAAAAGTTTAAGAAAAAACACACTGTTCTGATGTAACTCCTAAACTATGCAACCTACAGAATAGGCTCAGTGGTCATTTGAAAGAACTCGGCAAGCTGAAAATAATGAGTATCTCAAAAATGAACATAGGTGCTACCAGTCTAAAGTTATGAGCAGAAATGTGCCCAAAAGAGGGAGAAATACTCGTCTTTGGTCACTAATGACGTCACAACTTTTGAACGAATTAACTTTGTCGAATGTGGATTTCTCCTAAACTTTTCCTAAAAATTCCTCGTCTAATGGCTCAAACCCCAGCTTTATACGTTCAGCCGTTCTCAATTGATGACCAATAAACAGACACGATTATTTGTTTTCCACACAAACCATCGAATACTGAAAGTGATGGTTAGACATTTCCCTACCAGTAAAATGTATATATATATTTATGTAAATAATTAGAGGAAAATAAATAGTATTATTATTATATCATATGTACAGATTGTAGCTCGTGAATCAAAGATAATGACTGAAGATGTCATTGAAACGCGTTTGAGTTTATATACGTATTTATTATGAGATTCTTTGTTCAAGTTTTATTCCACATCATATAATATGTTTTTTATCACCTGATATAAGAGATATTTGATTATTTAGCTAAGACTATTACTAACTTGTAGTTAATTATCCTGCCCTTCCTTTTAAGTTTTAATGTATTTTAACACAAAATTAATAAAACCTCGATAAACCTTATATACGTTAAATATCTGAAAGTTTGAACGCTAAAGGTATGTGTTTAATTACTAGGCAAACTTTTTGAAGTTATACTTCTTTGCGTCCGTTGTAATCGCGATGGGGTGTCGGTGGAGAAACCGCTTCACGCGTTAGGAGTAAAATCCGGGAAGTGCCTTTTTATACCTTTCCTCTACAAGAAATACCTCAAGAGTCTCGGTGGGTGAGTGGTTAACGCACTCGACTTCCACGCTAGAATCCCTGGTTCGATCCCCCGGCTGGGAAATTTTTTTTCAAAAATTATAGGAAAGTATACGAATGGCCAAAGAAGTATAACTTCCACCGTCTGGTCCAACGCAGACCCATTTTTTTATTTTCAAAATCTGCCAAAGATGTATACTTTGTAAACAGGCAAATAAAACATGTATCGATGTAAGTGTAAACTTATCAGCTAATCGGAAAGATCGAATACGCATGTAAATCATCCATGATAAGTATTTCTTTCAATGTTGAAGCAGTTTAAAATCTGTTTACTTTAGTGTACAAAAGAATACAAAATTATGATAATTTTCTGAAAATTTGTGAAGCATTAAGTAAAAAAACATTCGTCAGAAATGGAGTAGGTCCAATTTAGGCACGTAAAACACATTAACCCAGTTGGAAGACATATAACATATTTATATAACCGAAATATATATATATTGTTCATATCAAAAACATTATACACGCGAAAGCTTAATAGTATTTGTTAAAATATATGCCTCTAGAATATGGGAAGTTTTATATCCCAATATCTCAAAGTCTGAGCGCTTTTAGATATTTTTGGCATAATAAATAAACCTATAAATACATTTTCAGCTTGTTTTCTTCTCATGTTCAATAATTAGTAAAATAATATTGCAATTTTTGATTAAACAAAATAAAATATTATTCTTACATATATTGGAATCAAATGTTCCTTCTGAAACAGATCGACTTTTTGTCAATGTAACTAACCTATACAATTTTATTTCACGCAAAATAAAAATGTTAAATCACTTGCGTTCCAAGCCAACAAACTGATAAGATAGTATCAAAGGTTACGTGACCCCAAGCTCTACACTGTACATATATAAAACTAACCGTCAGTCAATCGGAATACATCGAGGTCTCAGGGCTCAGCTTTATTTACCCTGTGTTTAGTTTAACCGAAGTTAAAATGCGTTTAGGAGCAACCATCCCCAACTTCTCAGCCGAAACGACCAAAGGACCTATACAGTTCTACGACTGGCTAGGACACTCGTAAGTTGTTCATTTTTAATAGCATTTATATATTATTTCGTTAATATTATTAGGATAAATTATGATTATTTATTGCTTCTCTAATGCAAAATGACAGTAAAAGTAACAAACTAATATTGTGTAACTATATTATTATATAAAGTATAACTTGATTATAAGACAGTATAACTTTAAAACCATTAGTAATTTTTGTTGACCGAAAACCATAGGATATAAAGTTTGTAAGTTATTAGTAATAGATATATAAAATGAAATGACAACTAAACTCCTAAAATCACTTTTGAGAGATATCAGATCGCTATTATTTTAGTTGCATTGAAATTGAGATGTCGATTAATTATAGTAACTTAAAAAAACGATAATTTATCTGAAATATTTGTATAAATTAAAAAAACATTGTATCTAAGCTATACTGTTTACATTGTATTTAGGGAGATTTTAAGTAAAAGGTTAAATACGTAATTTTTAACACAAAAGTTTCAAGAGGACTGTGTAAATGAAAATAAATATCAAATATAAATACTCAATTATAAATAATTGTAAACATAAATAGTTTCAAATATTCAAAAAGTAAAGGAAACATCCAAAACACAAAAAATAAATAAGACTGATTAATGAACAAATTGTATTACAGTATTATATTTATATTAAAGAACTCGTTTATTACCCAAATTGTTCTTTAATTCGACTTAATTATTGTATGTGTTTTGTGATTTAAAGGTTTCCTTTATTTAGTTTATGTAATTTTTAATTAAATAAATCAGTTTGTTAGATGTTTAAATAAAGTTGTTTTGTTAAAACGACTTACACGCTCAAACAAACTAATTGTATATGGACAGTTCCAATGAAGCATAATTATACTTTGGCAGCTCTGATTATGTCAAATATCAACTAATTTAACTTTTAAGTTGCATTATTTTGTTTAATGATTCAAAATAATTAAATGCATCTAAATAAACTAGTCTCGATTTTTACCAAAGTAAATTATGAAAATTTGTTCTTATGAAATATACTGTGACGGCTACGACAAACGAATTTTAGGACATTATTAGTAATTATATTGAATATTGAAAATTAAGTGCAAAATAAATTGTGTTTTCACAAATCTATTCTGGTTAACATATCTAAGCCTACAATAAAAAGAGTTTGTAAAGTGAAACAAATCCATTCTCCATAAATTAATTCGTTTGGTAAATTATTTTGGACGTAGTTAAGAAAAACTTTAATATAAATCAAGTGTTTTCCAATAAGTAAATAACTCTAACTCAAAATGAAAATAAATAATAGGAAGTAAATAAACATACACACAAATTCCTATTTCTGATAATACCTTGAATCAATGCTTTAGATAATCATGGGCAAAAAAACATTTAACTCAACTAGTTTATATCTAATCTCTAAAACTCCTTGTTCAACATTAACAAGTGCATTTTCTTAAGTACCAAGTTAATCGTTATCTTTGATAACTTTATGACCTCTAGATTATTTACCGTTTATAAAGTACTGAGTCATCTAACAGAGTACTAAGCAACTTTAATTAATTACCATTTCTAAAAAGAAATTAAATGATATTTTAAAAATAATACATAATATACACACAATTTTACTTTACTCATGTACATACAAAGAAGGGCAGTAGAAAATGCTAATTCATTTTGTTGTGCTGAAAGTAGATAATGACAAACAAATTAAGGATTCTTTGTCTAAGTGAAAGTGAGAACCAACTTTCAAAACTGAATATGTATATAAATATTAAAACCCTTCAAATTAACTTTTAGGATCACGTATTTATATTTAAAATGAATGAGATTGTGTACCATCTAAAGGAAAATAAAGATTTCGAAGAACGTACTGAACCAAACTAAGATGGTAAATGTGTGAATAAATAAAATAAAAAAATGTTAATGTAATTTTTTAATGTACGATGAAATGTGGTTTATAACCTTACCTTATTTAAAGCTGTTTTCAAACACCTGAGTTAGGTAGCTATTTACAGGAAATCACAATAAATACAATTCACATAGTAAACAGTTTGTTTATTAAGCTTTAATTTAATTAATATATGTATATATATATAATTGTAAAAAAAACTGATATGCCCTTAAGAGAAAACGACGAAAATTTATATGCCCTTATGTACAAAATAAGAAAGATGTTAAAGAATTTTACATTTACAATATTAATTTAGTTAAGTTAAAAAAACCCCTCCCCAAAAAGTAAAATTTCAAAAACCCTCCATATTTATAATCAAAATCAAAAAAAGATACACTTTGCTGAATTTACAACAGTACAGATTATAATTGAATATTTAGCTATTTTACAAAGTTACAAAATTAAAAACATTTACCATGATTTTACTAATAACTTTTTATTTCGTTGGCCAACTTTAATACTAAGCGATAATTAAATAATAAAAATAATGGAGTTTAATCTCTGAGACGTCTCTCATATAATAAATAGACAAAAAACAATTTAAATTTTGAAATAACCCCTTATTAGTTGTAAGGTCTAAAAATGCATGCTATCCCATCCAAATTGTTGTTTAATAAAAAAAAATGTTTGTGTATAGCCTTTGTTAGATTAGTATTATTTAGATTAGCCTTTGTTGGTTAATTTATTTAAAAAAAAAAGAGTAATAGCTAATTCGAAATCAAGTGTCATTTATGTGTGATCAGTGATATTACACTTAAGTTACTATTGCACACAAATTGTTCTTTGCGAAGACGGTAGAATAACAGAAATGTTCAGTTCATGTAGAACAACAGGTGATTCTTGAACCAGTGGTTTTCACTACGAACAAAGTACAACATGATTTAGTTTCAGAACTTATGCACTTAGTTTTTCAAGGTTGTTTATAAACGGTCATGTCTAAAATCATGCATAAAACTGTGTTGTAACATCATGTATAAAACTGTATTGCAACTTATTATTTTATGAAATTAATTAAAGAAATACTTTGATCAGACACTATTCATATATTTTTCTTTTAAATGGCTCTGAAAGGCTATTAAATATTAAACTGCACTTTGCTTAAGGCTTATAGGCTATATACTGATATTAAAAGATAGGCTGTTTAGGCTAAATTAAGTTATGACAGACAATTACTTTGTAAAATGTAGAGATATGATTAAAGTTAAATTCAGACAATATACATTTTTATAGCAAACTCAGATGGAAATTTGTTTAAAAGATTTGTTTAAATTCTTTTGCTGGTAAGAGAGAAGTAATCATTTCCGTCGGTTAGAAATTTGCAAGGTAGCAAACATGGCCAGTTATTCTGCCATTACGTGTTACAAATAATTCACTTCACGTCACATTACACAAAACTCTACTCCGATTTATTACAGTGTTTTAAATTTGCGAACCACTAATCTGATCCAAGCATCGCTTACTATTCTTTTTTATTTTATTTTATTTTGTATTAACAAACGTATTATTTACTGAAGTGTGGTTTTAGAAGGTCAGGCCATGCTGCAAGTCGATTAAAGAAGAGAGTCTCATTATTGCTTACGTGACTATTATAAGTCGCTGCGCATGCGCTGTGTAGTGCTGGGTTCCAGCTATTTAGAGTTGTCTATGTCAGAAGCTAGATCGGGTGTGGTTGCAGTTTAATTTTTACTATTTGATGTAATGTCAAGGCGCGTTCTATTACAAACGCTACAATTGGAAGATGGGAAGAACCCAATTTGTTCTGTTACGTATTGTCTATTTATTAAAATTATAATTAAAAATACATAACTATTAAATTGAATATATATGATTTAATGGAAAAAGCTTTATTCGAATGTATTAATGGGTTTTAGTTAGAACTTAATATATAATTAGGTTTGAAACTGAAATGACATACAGGAGCTCTTACTTCAAATACCTTAATATTACCAACTACTTCTAGTTTGAAATTTGTATAATTTGAAACACATTTGTCTTATTTGAGTTATTTACAGCAGAGTTTTTATTATATATGGTCCAACTGAACTAATGATTTGTTTTAAAAATTATAGGTCATAATTCACAACAGATTAAAGAGAACCTGGAATGCTGTTTTACCTCTTTTCATAAAACTTTAAATTGAATAACTTTCTCCATAGTAAAAAAAACTTATTCAATTACTATAGTTGTTGAATCAACAGATTTATTTATTTCTTCACTTCGACTAAATTCAAAGTCAACACAAACACTTGAACGCAAGTGTCTAACCATCTAAAGTTAAATAGGGCCTGACAAAACCTGGAAAATGGGCCATTCGTTAATTTGTTTACAAAT
>JAGFPH010000302.1:591495-603779 GCA_018207615.1 Philaenus spumarius
CGGCAACATACTGTGACTAAACAGTTTAGGTTAGCCCTCTGGTTTTTCTTTATTCTAATTATAAAAAGTAATAATACGTCCGTTTAAACGCTCGGCTAATTAATTACAAAACCAATGAGATTCAAATGTTGCGGTCAGCTGTTTAGTAGTACACAGGTTTCAAATAGAGATTTATACACAAGGTCACTAGATAGTAAAGGTTGCCTCATAGTGATGTAAACAAACTCAAACCTCCACTTTTTGAAGTGATAACTTCTATTGGCCCGTTGGGCACTTTCGACTTGGCTATGTTTTCGAAATCTCGCGTCACGCCAGATTTCTCGCGAGATCTTGCATCACGCCAGATTTCCCGTGAGATCTCGCATCACGCCAGATTTCTCGCGAGATCTCGCGTCACGCTTTTGTTTAGACACAAGTCAGATCGTGGAGAGGGAATATTATTAATACATTATTTACATTTATTAGCATAGCAATCAAATTAACACATAAGAATTAGTTAATATAATATAACAGCTGATTTCGCACATCATCTGTAATTCTTAAACAAAACCCAGCGTAGATTATATTTTGGGGTTATGTTTACAACTTCAACCATTAAAATTTCTTGTGATGTTAATTTTCTTATATATTAGTTATACAACTAATGTAGGCTTCTATAACTATAAGTTATATGGGCTTCTACACGTTATAAGATTTGCTTTGGGGTTATAAACTGTATATAAAACTAACCTTTGATCATCAATATGTTCGTTTATACAAATTTAAAGAAGGATTACTGTTTAACTTCGCAAACATTCGTACATCTTTGTATAACATATTTGATTATTAATTTCTTTACTGTAATATTAACAACTTCTAAATCATTTGATCTATCAATATGAAATAAAAGGTAACTAAAAGATAATATTTTTACCTTTCTTTAAATATATAATAACGGATATAAATAAACAATTTGAACAAATAGGCCTACAATCCTTATAATTGTACACATTTACCGAGTTAAAAATCCCCGTAGTCATAGAAGTTATCACTTCCAACGTGTGGTCTTAAGCACACCCAGTTAATTTTTTTGATATTTCTCGAATGAGGCAACCTTTACTATCTAGTTACCTTGATTTATGCACACCTTATTCAGTACAATAACCTATTGTTCGATTCGGCAACGTTGATGAATTTCCATTTTGAATACGCAGTTATACTGTACTTTCTATTGTTCGATGTATTTGTTTTCGTAATTTATGTTTTGTTACATTATTTTCACTTTTTCTTGCTTTGTGGATACTTTTGGGGTTAATATTGTTTAGTTTATTTAATTCTTACATGTTTGGTGTATGTGAAGTGATTTATTTTGTTATAATTAAGTCAAATATTGCGGAAAAGTCTAAACTTAACCTATACTATTTCAACTTTTATTTCTTTCATAACTCCTACAAATATTATTTCCCGGGAAATTTTTTTTTGTTTTTACAATCAGTTAAATGTGTTCTTTTATATTATATAGAAATCGATTGACAAGTTAAAGTAAATTTTTAACATAGAATTTCATAAAAATAGATTATCGCAATATGAAAATAGTATTAAATAAAAATTAACATAACTTATTTGATGTCACTTTTTCAAAGACAAAAACAAAGTTTATATTTTTGGAACCTTATAGTTACAGAAAACACCATTTGCACAAGCAAAGATAATCTCAGATCTTAATCTAACAGACAAGATATTTTAAATAAACTCGTTTAACAATAATTTTATTGTATACTTTTGTATACAACGTTGGCCAACTTATGTGTGTAATAAAAAATGAATTTGGAAAATTAAACAAATATAAATAAATTTGTTAGAATCCCAACATGAATTTTGTGATATCACTATATAATAAGAAATAAAAAAACAGGTTATGTATTAGTTTAATTTAGAAAAGAGCCCTTGGGGGCTGTTAAAACCAAAAGTGCTGCAGCGTATCCAATCTAATTTAATTATTAATTTAGGCCTAGTTATGTTTTAACGAATACACTAAATACATTTAAATACAAACATTGAAATTTCAATTTCAATCCAAACAAATAGACAGTTTAAATAGACAGGTATATATTCATTTAAATTCAACGTTTAAAATAATAAGGCAGTTTTGTAAATACGGTGCCACCGTATAAGTTTATCAATGCAAAGGCCTTTCAAGAAAAGTTTATGATTGCAAGTTGTTTAAAAAAAACATTGTTCGTAAACAGACCTTTCGTAGTATATATCTTTAAAGCATATTAAACTCTTAACCTGGTCACCAGATGTTACACTTTGTCAACTTTAACACTTAAATCGGCCTTTTAAGAAAATTTATGTATTCTGTTTTTAAACATTGTTCATAAATAGACCTTTACTTTGGTGATATATATATATACATATAGTTTTTAATGCATATTAGGCCTATTATTTTTTTTAATGGTCCTGAAGGTCTAGTTGAAACGGGTGAAACTGGGAGAAAACTGGGACCAGTTTAACACTGCATTGAAACAAAATTTATTAGTGAATAGCCACATGTTTAGGTGCACATGTTAGAACATTTTTATGTTAGTTCATGCAAGAACATTTAGTTTGATTTTACATGTTCCATTTGGTCAAGCTGGTTGGTGTATTAACAACCACTTTGTTAAAGCATGTTTTTTTTTTTTTAATGTTATACACTTTAATTCAGAAATGAATTTAGGCCATTAAATGTTTATATTTAAACCTTAAAACAGTACAAAACAGTTACTCTGTTTAGAGGCTATGTTCAAAGATTTTACGTTATGATAAGCCTATTTGATAATCAGTTTAACAAGTGGGACGCCGACGGGCCAGTAAAGACCATATTGCCTATCCAACGATATCTTTTTTTTTTCTCTCTTCTTGTTTTGCTGTTCAGCTGGGCACTGAGTTATATATCACTTCTCTACGACTTGGCATTCATGAGATAAAGTGTGCATTATGTAAATGGGCGTTTTTTCCACCTAGCTCCTTCACCTTAATAATAACCCCCTCACTTTATCAGACATTCCTATCCTAAGTTTTGATGAGAAATTCAAAAATGGTGTCAAAGTGAATATACCCCAAAATTTGAAAAAATTTGGGAGTCAATTGGGGGTCTTTACTGGTAATTACTGGTAATTATATCTATATTCGAAATGAGGTTATTTGGTCTATAGATTTGAGATTTTGATAGAACAAAGATTGCTACAAGATAATAATTGCCCTTTTTTTTATACATGAAAATGCGTTATGGCTAACTCAGACATTTAGAAGGTTAAATCGGACAAGGTTAAATTGAACAAATGTTAACTGACTCACCTGGAAAACACTGATTTTAATGTTTCATCGACCCACGAATTAAATTATGATTATATGACAGTGTGTCACCCATTTTATGCTGTGATTAAATATTTAAAACTATACTAATACGCATAACTCACAAGTACACTCGTTCGTGGTTTCTCAACTCAAGATGTCCTAGTTCAGGTTCACTTTTCACTTCAGTTGTTAAACAAAATGGTTCCTAGCGCTTATGGCGTATAGTTTAGGAATTATATTTAGTTGGCAGTGGCGTGATGCCCTCCGGTGGTGAAAGGTCTTACTAATTGTAGTGTTTTAGTTTATCTTCAATTTTCAATGCTGTTAAACGAGTACGTGGTAATCTATTTGTGTAGATTAGGGAAGGAAAGATGTAAATTTATTGTGTAACTATATTTTTTTAGAAATTTATTTGATGTAGCTACTTATGGACGTTACAGCTAATAGTTTATCTCATAGTAAGGGCAATTCTTGCAAAATTATTCATATTAAATAATATAAATACTGTATATTATTATATTGTATTGTGTTGTGTTGTGCTGTATTGTACTGTATTGTATTGGTATATTATATATATTTTTACGTGAGATGAAAAAAATTTGCTTTCAAATACCTTGCCGGGTCCGCACAGCAAGGTTATGTGAGGTTGGGCCTGGCCGACTCACTAAAAACAACACCTCTTTCTCTTGCCCTTATGGGTTGGGCAGGGTATCACCTTTCAGTATAACTTCCTGACCAACTGGGCCTCTTAAGTCGACAAACTGTCCTGCTAATTAAAATTACTTCAATGTTTCTAACTTTACTTCTTATAGGTTTCTCACTAGTTCTTCCTTCCACCTGGATGTATACTTCTATCTTATTCCTCTTCTCCCTGCTTTCTAGCATTAGCGGAATTAGGTTTTCCGGCACTATCTCCTCTTCTATTTCACTTTGCAGCTGTTCTCTCTGCGTCTTCCAATCATTACACTTAAATAGAGTGTGCTCCACATCGTCATCTTGCATACAGCTAACACAAATGCTGCTTTTCGTTTTTTTAAATCTCCACAGGTATTGCTTGAAACAGCCGTGCCCTGTAAGAGCTTGCGTCACATAGATATTCAGCTCGCCATGCCGTCTGTCCATCCACAGTCCAAGATCTGGTATTAGTCTGTGCGTCAATCTTCCTGTTTCAGCTTTGTTCCATTCGTTCTTCCAACTCTGGATAAGCCTCTCCCTCGCTTCCCGACTAATTGTGGCCTTAGATTTCTTTTTCGCAATATTGAGATTTGTTTTAAGTTTTTCAAACATTTCTTTCCTCTCCCTAGCTAATAAGTGCACTGGAGGAATTCTTTCCAAGACCAGGACCGCACTTTCCGACATCGTTCTATATGCTGCCACTATTCTTAGCTCTGCGAATATTTGCACTCTAAGCAGCCTTTTCCTGTAGCAATCCTTCTCCATAGCTTCCTCCCAAACAGGAGCGGCATACAACATTTTTGCTTGCATGACCCTAGCCAACAAATGTCTCTTCTTACTGCTGGGTCCACCTATATTTGTCATAAGCCTTGCCAACTGGCCACCAATTTCTGTGGCACTAATTGTCACCTGATTTATGAGTGGTCCAAAACTTAGGTGTCTGTCTACTACTATCCCCAAGTATTTCAGTTGTTTCTTCCACTCTATCCTTTGTCATATAGAGGCTTGGGATGTTATAGGACCTTCTTTTCGTTACTAATACCACTTCGGTTTTGTTAACGGCCATCTCAAGGATTTTACGATTCAGCCAAGCTCGGACCATGTCAACACTTTCCGCCATTCTCATTTCCAGCAGATGCTCTACTTCCGCTTCGACAACTAAAATAGCATCGTCTGCAAATCCAACTATTTTTGCACCGACTGGTAGTGCCATGTCCAGAAACGAATCGTATACAGCGTTCCAAAATGTAGGGCCGAGGCTTGATCCTTGAGGTGCTCCACATGATACATCTTCTTTTATGCTAAATCCTCCCCATGGAAAAAGAGCTGTCTCTGGCTAAGGTAACTGGCTACCATCTTCCTAAGATACATTGGAGCGTCTTTTATTTCCAGTGCGTCGTGGATATCTTTCCATCTGAGAAAGTTAAAATCGTTTCGCACATCCAACGTAATAATCGCGCAGAAACCTTTCTTCTTGTGCCCATTATCCCTAGCTTGTCTAGCCAGGTTTACCATTTGTGTAATGGCATCAACGGTTGATAGTCCCTTTCGGAAACCGAACTGTTTTTTCGAATAGCTATGCTACTCCACCATATGACTTTCAAGGCGTTTTAATATCAATCCTTCAAACAGTTTCCCCAATGTTTCCAGAAGACAGATGACGTTTTGTCCAGTGGTTTATCTCCTTTTCTTAGGACGATGAGTTCTTGTCTTTTCCAACTTCTAGGAAACACCCCCTTCCTAAGGCAATTATTGTACATGTCAAGGAGAATTTTAGGATAGCTTTCTAACACTCTTGCTACCACTTCATTTGGTATTCCATCCAATCCTGTGGATTTTCCCATCTTCAAAGCTAGCTTTTGTTCTTTTAGGTCTTCTTCCGTAAACATATATTCTTTTTTCAATTCCACTTGGCCAAGTTCTCGCGAGCTTTTCTCGCTGATCTTCGGAAATATAATATAATATTATATTATATTATATTATTATTATTATTATATATTATTATACTTTTCATTTGCAAAATTTATAAATACTGCAGAAAACAGAATCCTTTATGACTTGACAAAATTTGAAGACAATCGGACCAGTAGTTTTAATGCAATACATTTTCAAAGTCAAGCATTGCCCACAAATACTGGCTCTTTTTGTATTCAACTAACATTAACTTATCGATCAATAATTAAAAAATATCTTGACTTTTATGGGTAAAAGAAGGATGGTTTCATTTTGATAAGTGCATTGATTGCGTCACAGTAAACGTTTGAACTCTGGTATCTAGACTTTTTGCCGCGAGAGTAAGCAGTAGCGTACGGTAGCGGAGAAGAGTGGGGATCAGGAGGTGTGTGGGTGACGTCACAGCTCGGCCGACTGTTGTCCACACAGGCCTTACGGGAGTGAGGCACCTATTATACACTAACTAACCTTGAGTAGAACCAGAGTTGTTTGTGTAAATCACTGGATTTTTTATACAAAATGCGATATAAACCTAATCTAAAACCGCTGTTGTTCGTTAACAAAACTAACCGATACCAATTTTCCAAGTAGGTTGCTATGATAATAAAAGTAAATGCTTTCAAGTCACACCCCCTGGGCTACACCCTACAAGGGGTTGAAATTCTGTTGTATGACGAAAGACAGAGTAATTGACCAACAGGTTATCCTAAAATTTACAGAAATCTATGTCAAACGGACTTCAAGCTCTTATGCATTTTGCGATTATGCGCTTATGCGATTTTGACGAAATTTATACTGGCATGCCCTTAGGAGTATGGGGTATTTCATAGAGAATAATTCAAGTGGTTAAGGTTTCAAACGTTGAAGTTATCATAACCATTATTAAATCTGCATTCCAATCAAGATATTATTAAAAAAGAAAAAGTCCTTCAACCAATCAACATGTCACTAAAAACATCAAGCTTTTTCAAAATGTAAATCCTGCCATTTAAGTGCCTTTTAAATCATTGCTCAAGACAAAACAGTAAGCTGTAAAAGTTTGTCAATGAACTGTTGCGAGATGTATATTATCTACTGTTGTGTTACAATTTCTCCTTACAGCTGGGACATCGGTATCGGCGTGTTAGCGGAACGATACGGGATGTTTTATAATTTGAGATGGACCATAGTATTCCGAAGCAAACAGTTTTCTATCTTTGTTCATATTAGGTTATTTATTTTATTATTCTGCTGTAGAACAATAGGTTGGGCTTTACTAATATTCAACTGTTATTCATTGTACAGATTTAACTCAACACTAATGTAATTGAGATGAATGTGAATGATGCTGTTATTGTGATCTCAGGATTAAGAAATATATAAATTCAACCAATATATAAAATAAATAACTGAGGTACATACTAAAAATGTAGTGTCTAAGACGGTTTTCCGTGAAATAGTGTACTAAATAGTTGAGGGAAATGTAGTATTGCTTTAACAAATAATCAAAGTTAAAAAAAAAAAAATGATTTCCTGGAAAAACTTGATAAAAATGAAATCTTTATTTTATACATATCAGGCGATAGCCACCCAGTTTTTCGCCTATAAAAAAAATTAACATGAGCTAATCCGTTAGAATTATACATGTGACAGTTCACATTCAAACCAATACGTATTTCACATTCCCTTGTAGTATGTTGTCGTTAACCTTGCTCAATATAGCTTCCGTTTCCAGCTAATAATAAATGTTAATTACAGGAACTAATCGCATTGTAGCGAAATATCTTGCTACTATACATACAAATATCAACCCTTTATGTTTACCAATATTTGACACATATGACATTCATTCTATACCAATTGTAAATCGAATGTACTGTAATATTATAATAGAAACTTATTCTTCGTGTTTCTTAGGCCAATGCCATTCCTTTCTTAATCACAACCTTAAAACCAAAATAACAAATCGTATGAAATGTCAAATCAAATTATTATTAACTTTACATTTTAACCCTTGCATCGCAAACTATATAAAAGTGTTATAATACAAGTTAAAGACCTCGAGGCTTTCTCTTCAATAAACTTAAGCTATACAATAAAGATAAAAATTATTTCAAAGTATGAAACCATCTGTTAATGGAAATGCCGCTGAGAGAAAAAACAGCTGATTAATCAACGCTAATCAAGTAATTTATGCATTTTATTAATTTTTACTTTTTCTTGGCATTGAATAATAATTGATTTGTTAGTGAAAAGTTGCATTGTTTACTAAAACATCTCTAATCATGTTCGATTTGTTACATTGAGAAAATTGGTATGTTTAGTGACTATAAAACCAGGTATACATTATTACTTTCACTTTATGAATTAAGATGATAAGTCTTTATAAACAGTATTTTATGGCTTTTATTTATGAATAAAATAGGGTAATTAAATTTCATTCAAATTAAAAATAACAATTTGTTCATTTTAGTAATGCTCTTATAAGTAATTACAGTTCAATCTTTTCATTCGAAAAATGAATTACATATTGAAACAAATTATTTTCAACAAAATAATAAAATCTATATGATGTATCCATAATATTATACGTATAAACTAAGTACAAAAGTCATTTTAATATATTATTCTAGTTCGTTATAAATTACAAATTTGAAGTCCAGAACAAATTTGTTACTGTTATAATTACAGTTTGTTTTTTACTGCACTTAAAAAAAAACATCAACTTCTTTAAAATTGTCCATTATAAGTGTAGAAAATATTAATCCATATATTTCGATAAAAAACATAAAATTTTTATCGAAAACGTTTTTTGACTATAATTACCAGAGCAATAAAAGAATAAATATTACGTCAGTTAATTTTAAACAACATCTAGAATAAATTGTTTGTATTACTTTAAAGTTAATCTTGACAAAAATATTATAGTAAGTAATAATCATCCGTATAGTAAA
Organism: Philaenus spumarius; assembly: GCA_018207615.1. Taxonomy (NCBI): domain Eukaryota; kingdom Metazoa; phylum Arthropoda; class Insecta; order Hemiptera; family Aphrophoridae; genus Philaenus; species Philaenus spumarius. The sequence continues at coordinate 600,378 of JAGFPH010000302.1, forward strand.
AGTAGGCTTATGTAAAACTAGGTTAAAGTATTTACGGAAAGAGCACCGAGGTTGGCGTGTTTTTCGTAGTTAATTTATAAGATGAAAAAGTACAAGATAATTTATAAGGATTACTTAGAAGTTTACCTATCGTAAAACAGCGTTGTTGCAAAATTCAGTATTTTATTGGTACTACTAAAGTTTCTGTAATAAAATTTAAAACGTTATTTTATAGCATTTTCCGGTTAAGAACATTGAATGTGACTTTAACATCAAGTATGTCCTGTGATGTTCTTCTTTTTTTAAATATTAAAAGCTCGTGAAATTTAAATAACCTTTCCTACTCATACTTGACTTTAAATGCTGAAGTATTTTTTTTTATTTTAATGCTTAACCCAATACCAGGATACATAAGTAATTAGTAATTTCTATCCTCGGCACTAAAAAATACAGTAGGGTGGAATAACACATTAAAAAAGCTAGCTCCAGTAGATGGATTTGAACTTACCTAAGTTCTGTAGCGTAATCAAAAGCTCCGATCGCACAACTATAAGCGTGGTAATTTTACGAAGTCTATATTTTAGGTAGACTATTTTAATTAGAAACAGAATACAAATGACTGGTTTTCTCGACTTCTAAGGAAAAGGGAAAAATGTATACCTCTCGTTTGAAAGCTCTTGGTCTAAGCTTCTTAGAAAATAGAGGAATTCACGGCGGTATTGGAATTTGTCCTAACAGCTGATTTATATCGAAATATTTTATATCTCTAATTTTTAGGTTATTGTTTTTTATGAGGATGCCTAACTTATGTTGATTTTTTTAAACTTTTATTTATTTTATTATATTTAGTTTTAGAAGGATTCATCACACTCCAAAGTTAAGTGGGGATGGTATCTCTTAATGCCATTGCTTTTTGGATAGTCAGGCTCTACCGGTCCCTCTTATATTACTTACGGAATCATTGAGCCTCAATAAGTTGGGTTGGATAGAAGCGTTCAGTGACGATCTAGTTTTTTTCAGATTCTATCATATAAAAACCATGTTGCCAGGGGCTCGAATAAACAAAAGTTCAAGACTTGCCTTCCAGAGCCCCACTTCGGGCATTTTCCTATCTGACTTCACATTAATATAATATAACATAGGCCTACCTCTAACACTTAGAACAATCTGATTAATTTCAATGTTTACACACTGACCAAATATTAGTGTGGGATGATAATGGTAGAAAAATGATTAAATATAAAAAATCTTTAAAGGTATAAATAAATTACCAAAACTAGGGCTTAATATGGAACTTTAAATTGTGACATGAAAAAGTTGTTCTGTGAGGAATTTTTTTGTTTTTTGGTCAGAGACGAGGTGTAAGCGTAAAAATTTGAGCCAATAAGTTAAATTTTATGAAACATATTTTTTCAATAAATTAGCTGAAATAGTTTAGTTTTTAGGCAGGTTAAATGTACGATTAAGTACGCGCCAGAATCTCGCTCAATTCCCAAGGCGCGGAGCGCGCCGACCGTCTTATTTTAGCCGTACTATCAGACGATTTATTGTTTCTAAGGTTTTGTTAGTTACTAACACAGCTTTAGTAATACATTTTAGCTGTTTTTCCCCGTTAATAAAAATTTTTATTTTCATTAACCACCCAAAGAGTAAAGGTAAAATGATTTAGAATGTTGTATGATACTAACGATTTATTTTAAATCTAAACATGGTCTACCTTGTAATCAACATGGCTTATATCAAATGGCATTTAAGAGTATTAACATTACGTTATTATACTGTATAGAAATCAATAAATAATACTGTACCTATCGACCACAGAATAAAATCTTAGTGAAACAAGTAAAACAAAGTGAAATACAAGTTCAGTTCTATGATTTATTCTCTACAATTTGTTATAATAATATTTCATTTTTGGGCAAAGCATATATTCCTAAATTACTATTCAAACTAGGCCTATAGTTTTGTTAGCAGACTTGTAGCAGGAACATAAAAACTGGTGTAAAAAAAATATTGATAAATTTAGAACTAAATGACAAAACTTTCGTATATTTTGAACAAAAAATGTTTCTACATTTTATGTAGGCCTAAAGTTGAACTTTTCTTCTGTTACTGAACATTTTTGTTTTTTGAGCTAGTAACTTTGAAAACTTTACATCAATCAATTTTTTACTGGCATATATAAATTCTTTGAACCTTTTCCTCCAAAAAAAAAACTACGGAAACACTTTTGGATTGGGGTTTAGTTACTATATTTGGAGAATTTTTATTCTGTGGTCGCTGACTATACCTTTGTCTTTATACACTGAACGGCCGATGGCGCTCGGGACAAGGGTGACTCGACGCCGGCCGCCATATTGGCTAGGTCAAACTGTGAGCCCAGCGCGGCACACTTATCGGAGCCGGTACCCAGTCTACTTTATATTCTGTGGTCACTGACCCAGCCATCATTTTATTCTTTAGTGGTGGATTTATGATCCTATTACACACAGTGATTTGATTTCAATTTCATTCTCGCAGACCTTCAATGATTCGGTCTTTTCGGTAGCCATCTTTAGGCTTCTACTCTAACAATGCATGACTACTCTCTCACAGTGCTAAAGGATAACCTTTATTAGTTAAAAGGTTATTAAACAAAAATGTAAATCAAATTTTGCTTTAGTATTAAACTGCGAAGCAAGGAAGGAAGTTGGAGTATAAATCATGCAGGGTCTCCCCTTAATACAACAGAACTAAGTAACCATTACATAATCCTGTTTAGTGGTGTTCCCGGCAATTTCTTATCTTCAGGATATTTTATTTTAGTACTGTATGTATAAAGTTAAATGTAGACTGTTACTCTTTTACGGTATTACAGCCAACCACAGACACATCTTAACATCTTGTGTTCAAATGTTGCCCTTTTTACAAAATTTTGCTATGCAGATTTTTTCATTATGTTTTACAAGACATTTTAATAACACGATGAGTGTTCTTACATAAGTTTAAGAGTTGTGACGCTTATATGTACTTTGTTCTGGTTGTGTTGGGAACGAAGTCAAACAGATTTAAATTCTATAACTTCCAAATTTATATTAATTTTTGGCATTTATATTAGTTATTGTAAACTTAAAGTTAGCTAACTTAAGTATTTCTTCAGATTACCTCAAACACAAATAAACTTTTCTTTTTCATTGCTCCCTACTAGCTGTCACAACCAGGTATGCTCTTGTTAAAATAAATAACTATATCCAAGTAATTATAAAAATGAAACGTATTATAACTAAACAAAAATATAAATTAACTATTTATTTACGTCTACTATTTTGTGCTGTATGACACGGTATCTCTATATGCATTCGTATAATCTTGATTTTTCAAGTCAAGTCAACTAAAATATTTTCAGGAAACAGATCGAGATGTCAAACAAAGGATCTTATTAAA
>JAGFPH010000302.1:621612-643385 GCA_018207615.1 Philaenus spumarius
CCCCCCCCCCCCCCCCCCCCCCCCCCCCCAACGCACTTTTCGGGCATTTTGGAGATTTGAAAATATTTTTACTGAATTCTCTAGGGTCGAAATAGATGGGTTTAGTTAAAATGAAGGCTGTAGCTCATTTGGTTTCGTTGCTATATATTGCGCACGGGTGGTGTGATACACCCTGTATATATTAATAAATTATTCATGTTTATATATAACTAAAATTTTATTCCTGTGTTGACATCACGTCCTTCAGCATGATATTTTGTCTCATTATTTCATTTATTCTTCACTAACAAACACAGTTTTTGTGTTTAATGATACAGAGATTTTATGTGACATTGTATATGAGATTAATGTCAAATTAAATTAATGAAAGAAAAGTCGTGGGACCTAATTTAAATAATTAAAGTACAATTCTACAACGTAGAAACCCAGATAAGACACATGAGAAACAAAGTTACTCAAAAAATGCAGAGTAAGTCTCTTGACTCCAAATTAAACCGGACGAGGTTGAGGGAAGATGAAATATGTTCAGTTGCGTTTTGATAGCCACAGGAGGACCACGTAAAAGTTTGCAGAAGCAGCAGTAGGTCGGCAAAAATCACCAACTCCGGTCAGATCAGCGGGCCGTAAGAAATCGCTCTACATAAAGAAGAGGAGAAATCCTAGAAGAGAGGAGACAGGAAGAAAGAAGAGGAAGGGCCAACACCCAGGAGGAACAAGGACTTCATTCCAAGGCCTAAACCACCAAAGAGGAAAGCCGCGATAAATCATATTTGTGAGTAGCAAATAACCAAGCTATATTTTTAAAATAAATAAAATCCAGTAATAAAGTTTTTAAAATTAAATTCAAAAATAATAAGTAAAGTAATAGTAAATTCAGGGGAAAGTATAAAAGTAAAATCATTCCGGAATATTCCCTATTCTCACAATTTTATAAAAGCGTCGCAAAATAAATGTAAATATCAATATAGTTATAAATATCATTATTATATTTGTTTGAAAATTTTAAGCAGTTGCGGAAGCATAATTAATTTGTTTTTTAAAATAAAAAAGTTTTATTTGCATATCTTAATTTCTTTCATTTATAAGTTAAATATCCAATACCAAAATTTAACCAGTGCTCTAAAAATAAGTTAGAATATAAGGTTATATTAATTCTTGTGTGTGACTAAATAACTCCAAACGGCACGATCCAAACGGCCTGACTAGAGCTAGTAAAATAAAATAAAGTGTATTAATTACAAACAACTTATAAGATTTAGGAAAGTGAGTGTATTTCCTATTCTTGTCCACGTATGCACGCAAAAATTTATTTAAGGGCAAATCAAACAAAAAATAGAAGGGGAACACGCTGGTTAGGCCCAGGGCTATAGAATACAAGGGCTGGTCCACTTCTTTGATGTTGACGCTCGCCGACTGTTCCAACCTTCCTCTTGCCCCCCTCCTATGTGACGTCACTCTGGTACCATGACATGCCGTGTAAGCATGGTTCGCCTTAGCTCTCACGTGTTATTTGATATAACGTTGCACATGATAATTCTTAAAAAAAATTATGCAATACACACAACCACCTAAATTATATGTTTACCAAATTTGGTTAATATTGAGTAATTATTTTGTTCAGTACAAGTGTTTAAAGAAGGTATATAATTCCGCGAGATTTTCGCCTTTAAGGCTAATTTTCTCGAAGAGGCATTCCACGAATTTCTTTAAAAAATTATACAAAATACACACAATTACCTAAGTTGTTTAGCGAATTTGGTTAATATTGAGCAATTATTTTTTTCAGTACAAGTGTTTAAAGGAAGTATTTAATTCCGCGAGATTTTCGCATTTTGGTGCACATTCAAGGCTAATTTTCTCGAAGAGGCATTCCATGAATTTCTTTAAAAAGTTATACAATACCTAAATTATATGTTTAGCAAGTTTGGTGAATATTGAGCAATTATTTTCCTCAGTACACGTTTTTAAAAAGGTATATAATTCCGCGAGATTTTCGCCTTTTGACGCATATTCAATGCAAATTTTCTCGAAGATGCATTCCATGAATTTCTTTAAAAAATTATACAATACTCATAATTACCTAAATTTTATGTTTAGCAAGGTATTTATTTATTTAATGTTACGTTGCAGACGAGATTACTTTATGAAATGTTACCAAGATTATCAAGTAGGCTAATATTGTCTGCAGCGTTACTTGAATATTCCAAGAAACACCTTTACTAAAAAAAATACATTAATACAAACATTTTCAGAATGATGAGATATAAATAAATAAATGTATAATATATAAATAATAATAAGATTTAAACTTAGAGTACCGGTAATTATTGATAACTCAAAATTTAAAAACAACAAATTTTAAGTAATCAGCTTCAAATTAAAATAAACATTAAAAAATATTATTTATTTAATGTAAGAGTTGCAAGCCAGATTACTTTAAGTTAAAAAGTTACCAAGATCCTCAAGTAATTTCTTCTGCAGCTTTAAGTTAAAATGTTATAAAAAATCTTTACTAGCAAAATGCACTTAAAATTGTCAGAACAATTAGATATAAATATATAATATACAAATAATTATAATCAAATTTAAACCTAGAGTAATAAAATTATTGATGACAAAAATAAAACATAATTTTAAGTTAAACTTCTAGACTAAATTAAATTGCTCAGTATCAATTTAAATTTAAATAGTTCAATTGTTTAAATTCAACTATTAAATAAACTATTCCCTAAGGCCTAGGAAAGGAAAATTTCTATAAAGCAGTTTTTTTTTTAAATATTTTATTTCAGCAGTAATTATTATGTCATGTGCATATCTGCATATAAGCTACTCATTATGAATGTGTAAGTATTTATAACTTTTATGTGTTTTATTTTATAAGTATTACACATGTTTTATTAAACTGCAGTATGACATTCAAGTATTGGTGGTTTATTATAATAAATACAAATATTTCCAATAATGTGGCACATTTTGTTGAATTTCATATTTAGTTTTCAGAAATGTTTCAGAGAATCAAATTAAAAGTATGCTAACATTAGTACACTGCATCGGTTTATTACCTACGAATTAGTTAGTTTTATTGTAACCCTATCTTCTGCTTATATCTTTAGACTAATTATTGTTTACAGTCTATTTATTGCTTTGTGTAGTGTCAATACTAAAACTAAAGAAGAGCGCATCATAAAAATGTTACAACTTTGCTAAGAAATTGAAATTATTGTAGCAGAAATACTTATAAGAAGCGTTGGGAATGGAGCAGTTGTTACCACCGTGACGTCATCACAGTGGCAGTGGCGGGAACGCTTTCCTTGGCGGACTGGTCCAGCCCTTGTATTCTATAGCCCTGGGTTAGGCCTAAAGGCTTGCTGAGGGCGGTTCCGGAGAATTAACGGCGCGGGAGGCACGCGTGAGGAGTGACGATTGGATTCCGAACGTAGGCCGAGACCCCGAGCAAAGGGAGGCACGTGTGCGGCGTGGCAAGATGTATAAGGACAATAAGGAGCAATAAAATAGTCATTCATTCATTAAATTAGTGATGCACACAAGTACAGACTGTTGTCATATGAGACAAAACATCCCAATGTTTATAATTAATTTTTAAATTAATGTTATTAATTATTTGAAAATATAGGCCAAACACATATTTACAAATTCAACATTTTTAAGTTATTACTCCCCCCACTTTAAATTTATATTGTTATTACACAGAGCCAGATTTATCTAGAGCCATATTTATCGACTTCCTTCATATACCTCCAGCAACGTGGTATATTGCCAATCGAATTAAACTGGTTAATCTTTGTTATTTATTACCTTTTTAAAATCGAGATCATATCATCAATAATTTATTAATGCGTAGTTTGACCGACAATAAATACCAAGTCACATTGCGTTCTTATTCTAAAACCGTAATTTTGATAGGTGAGAAGCTCAACTCCATGCATTTAACTAAAACCTGATTTATTCTGTTTTGTGTTTATAAGGGTTACAGAAATATCAGCAGAAACATTTTCTTTCAAATCGCTGTGCCTAAAATTTATTTACATTTTTTGTTTTATATTTTTTCAAAAATAACCGTTATTCACTAGGTTCGAATGGTGGAGTTTCAGATGAAACCAAGTGATTATAAACTGATTGGATTACTCGCTATACGAACACACTGGTGGTCATTCACAATATGTATAGCCTACATTGTTTGCAAAGAAAGTTAACAACATTACTATAATTACTTTATGTATCACTTTGTCCTGATATCTGAATTTGGCAAATATTATTTGGCTTTGTATTTCTTCTTTCAATTATGTAACTAACAAATATCAAAAGACAATAATATTTTCATATAAATCTCTGTTTCCCATCATCCTCTTTTATTTGAGTTCATTTATTAAAATACTCTTTGATATGGGTTGGTGGGCTTATTTTGTTTGACGTGCGTGGAAAACGGAAGCTAACAAAGCGACGCAAATCTTGAAAATTCAATGAGGTTTCAGCGATATTAAACAAGCAGCTCAAAGAAAAGAAGAAGCACAGTTCCCAGACGTTTAATATCACATGAGCTTAACTCCCCGCCAAGCCTGCTGAGTGGAAATATTGTCCTTGCCCTGACTGTCTTTAATTAAATAAACATATTTTAAATCTGTATACTGTATAATTCAAAAGCGTAGGCTATACCTCACATCAAATCTAAGAACGGTGATCAAACACACCTTTTGGACGATCAAAGATACGAAGTTGAAATTGCACATGGTATATAATAATCGTCACTATAAGGAAATAATCGTCTAATTTCTTTTACTCATTTCAAAATAACGATAGTAACTGAGCTATCGCTGCTCCCAGCCGAAAATGTACATTTGCAAACTTAACCTACTCAACGTTTTGAAAAAATGAAACCTTTCTACTAATAATCCTAAAATAAGGTTATTTATACATAATAACAACACAGATACGAATAGCTCAAAATTGGAGACGTGTAACATTAATAATTTTTTGTTATTAAAAAATTAAATTAAGTGATTCAAAAAAATTTTAAACAAAAAATAATAATTATTTGTTCGTAAAAAAATCACAAACAGAATACAATGTATAGACTACTTTTATCTCATTTTTAGCGTATCATTCATGCGTTACAAAATTTCTGAGGAGTAAATTGACGCTTTTTCGTTAGTGTTATTCTAATCAATATAGTTCATTAAACCAATTGGAAAATGTCCAAAGTCATTAAATTAAAAAACATTTAAAAAAACATTTGAGACGTCGCTTCAAAATAAAAATGTTTTTAATGTCAAATATATTGGTTCAGTTTTTATTGAGAGTCATTAAAAAAGTGCTTCATGGATTACACAAATATTATAGTACTATATATTATTATTAGTATATATGGAAATATGAATTGTAACAATAAATCAAGGAGAGGGATATTATAAGCCACACTTTAGAATCTACTGTGTATATATTTAAGCCTCTTAAAAGCGTTAAACTTTGTATGTTTGTAAAATTTCGAGGTAGTTTCAGAAATTACTAAATCTGTTTGAAACATCTTTAACCTGTAAATAATTTTAATTTTTTTGGGTATTTACAGAAAAATCCTAATTAGTTTAACAGAAAGTCTAAATTTAGTATGAAACAAATGAAAACGTATTTAAATGTACACATTTAGTTGTAGTTGCTATGGTAACGAATAAATATTACACTCAGCTTAACAAAATAATAATAATAACATAGACGGTGACTATTAAAAAATGGCTGCCATTGTTACCTACTGATATGATAACCTATAGAATAAAACAGGTGATTCTAAACTTGTTAGCCTGAGGGACTCACTGACTCCTCCACTAAGTCCCACGGGCCAAGACCTAGCTACCCACATACTGTATTTTTGAATTATGAGCAAATTTTCGCTAAGGGACTACCCGGTGAGTGAGCAGGTGCAGCGTAGGGATGGTCTCCGCAGATGTTGTGTAAGAAAATAAATGCTGAAGAAGAAGCAACTACTCACACAAATTTTTACGTGAATCATTTAATAGCGACACATAGGAAACTATTTACTTACGCCGAATTAATTAAGATTTGCATGATTTCAACAGCAGAAGATATGTATCTAGAAAAGCTCATTTATTTTAAATCAGAATTTTTTTATTTAATCAGATTGTCAGCAAACGCTGTGACTTAAAGAGTAGATGGTATCGAAGGAAATATTTTATTAACTCAATTGTTTGACAAAAATCAACACTTTGGCCCTGGATGAGTCAACAGACGTTTCAGATAATGCTCAGATCTTTCTACAGAGTAATCGAAATAAAATATAGCGGTCCGGATACCGGGCATATTCTGCAAGCGCAATCTGAATGATGTATTAGTTAAATTAATTTGATGGAGGAACATTTATTAATTTAGGCTTATTTTATATTTAACACATTTTGTGTATTTGAATGGTTGGTTGATTTATTTAATTTGTGTCAACCGAAAACCTTAGTTAATTAATTGCATGGAGGAATACTACAGCAAAAAGATAACGGCGAAGCACTTATGCCCCTAAAATGTGCATAATTTGAATACCGAACTCAGTAAGGGCGTATTGTGTTCATAATATATAGATGAAGGCAAGCAGAAGGCGACGCAGAGGCCTGACTTGAATGCCGATGTTAAATTCCTGAGCTGTAATTTAAAGCAACGATTTTATCAATAACTCCTTTGCCAAGCTTCGCCTATGCTAAAAATAAAAAACTATTGTTAAGAGGGTTCTAAATGTTTGTTTAAATTAGCATTTAACAAATGTAAATAAAATGCAAAATTATTTCCAAAACCTCATTTATTCGACAACAAGTCTAAACTATTTAAATGTAGCCCTACATAATTTAAAATATGTACGGAGTCGCTGAGATGAATAGTTAGTCCTTTTGAAAAAATGTTAATATTTTGAGCTGGAAAACTTAAAACTATTATCTGGCAAAGCACGTTGGTTTTACTAGTATTTCTATATATTTTAATTCCCAGTTCTGATCCCATCACCAATGTCACTCCGAGGACAATCTTTAACTCAGCACTATAAACTTTTCATTTCAATCGCACAAATAGTTTTTCCGTTTATTATTTATTATTTAGCTCCTCATAATTACAATTTAAAAAATACATTGCATCCCCGTTAGACTATATATTCTTCTTCTGATGTTCCAGTGGTAAGGTCGAAACGTATAATAAAACCGTAATATACTCTCGTAGAATTAATTGTTGATCTTTAGTTGGCAAAATGTATACTGTATATTGTTATAATCTATCGTTAACAGTTTAGCCAGCAAACACAATAAAAAAGCTAGATTAAAACAGAAGCGTTTACAAAATCGGTTCAGCTTGCTTCCATATAACTTAAGTAATTTACATAGAAGCCAGTGGGCATGCTTTACAAGTATTGGAGTTGTATCCTGACAAGTACTTTAATTAATTATTTCCGATTGAACAAGGATAGTATGTTATGAAACACTCTTGTCTTTAACAACGCATTCATTGATGAAAAGAACAACTAACTTTGAAGTACCTATTAAAGTGGGAGAATGACTATCAATGACATTAAGGTAAGTTCAGTATGATGTTTATTTCTAAATTTGTTTTAATGCTAAGTTAAGAAAGTATATAGCACTATTATAATTAAAAAGAGTATTATGTAATTACTTGATAGAATAAACTTAGAACACAAAATCTCACAACTAATACGTTTATTAACTCAAACGCGTTTTAACGACAAAGCCGCCATCTTCAGTGATGCACGAGCTACAATAGTCAAACTATAACTAATCTTACAGTGTTCCATCTCCCGTATTTATGCAGAATTCAAAGGAGCGTGGCTGACTACGTTATATTAGTAGGGCGTTACCAATTGTCTTGCGTTATTATAACTAGCAGCCTAATAACTATATAACTAAACAAGTTACTAACCTAATAATAATCTCATACAATACATTATTTTTATATTAATATAGAATTTTTTATGGGTCCTTATTCATTAGTTACAATTAATTTACTATGTTTGTTAATATAAAAAAGTTTCCCAAGCATCTATTGTGTTAAGTTTAGTTACATTTTTCAATAATACAGAGTTTTCTATATTAAAATTATGGTTTTCATCTAAACAATGTTTAGCCATAGCAGATTTATCTGGTCTATTGTACTTAATGAGAAAAATGTTCTTTAATTCTTGTCTTCATACTTCTTTTAATTTGGCCTATATATTTCTTCGGACACATTTCACAGTTTATACAATAAATTCCAGATTTGTCCAGTTCTTAAATTTTATCTCTAGGATTTCCTAACATTTTACCAAGATTACTCTCAACTGACATAGCTACATTTAAATTTGCATACTTAGCTAGCGATTTTTTAACAGTATGAGACAATGGTGGAGCAAACGTTGTTTTGACCCATCGTTGTTGGAGTTTGTTGCTTTCCAGGGTAATCTCGATTCCTAAATTTTCTTGAATTTAATTTTCTTTACTATGTAGTTTATTAATTCTTGAGAATAACCATTAAATATCGCAGCACTCTAAATATATTTCAATTCTTTCTCGTAGTTTTCCTTAGATAACGGCAAATGAACCAATCTGTGAACCATTGAATTAAAATCAGCTCTTTTATGTGCCGGTGAATGGTGTGAATCTTCAGTTTTAAACCTGTCCGTATGTGTGGGTTTTCTATACACACTAAACGTCAATTCACTGTTTTTCCTATACACATTGACATCTAAAAACGGAAGGTTGTAGGTCTTTTTCAATTTCTGTAGTAAACTTTATGGTCGGGTAAATTCCATTAATTTTATCACAAAATTCTTCAAGATTTACATTTTTGTCAAACACTGCAAAAGTGTCATCCACTTAACGAACCCACACTCGCGGAAAGTACTTCATAGATTTTTTAACGTTTATTTGGAAAGAACTCATAAAAACGTTAGCAATAAAACTAGACAGGGGTTTTCCCATAACGGTGCCTTCATCTTGTACATAAAACTTGTTATTAAATTGGAAAAGTTTTGACACATGCACAAATTTATGAGTAATAAAATTCACGAACTTCCCTATCACTTAAACTGTTACACACGAACCACTATTTTATCATTTCTATAGTTTCAGTCACTGGAATGCTCGGATAAAAAAGACACTACATCAAACGGAAGAAACAACAACGCAGTACCATTCATTCATCGGTACTGGGTCAATGGATCAAACAGAATAGCCTATCCCCTCCAAAAGCTCTTCCAAATGGTGATAGTGACGATCCTATACCATACTACTTCTGTGCAGATGAAGCTTTTCCACTACTTCAGAGTCGCATACGACCTTACAAACGACGCGGCTTGAACAACACAAAGCGAGTATTCAATTACAGGTAGTCAAGAGTTCGTAAAGGTAGAATGTGCGTTTGGTATGTCAAGTACAAAGTTTAGAGTGTTGGAAAAACCAATACAGTGTAACCAGTTCACTTGAAAAAATATTTAGGCAGTTTGTGTTCTGTTATTGGAAACTCGTTCGCCGCCGATTCCCAAGCTTTGTCTGTTGAACTATTATTGCCGTATGATATATGGTCGTACTGATACTGCTCAATGAAGTGAGAAATGTTTTCTTGTAGTTCATCATCCATTTAGCTGTCCACTGTTAACCAAACTAGAGCAACTAGGCAACTGAGGCGACCAGTTTATAGAATATCGTGACTGGAGTTGACTTCTTCGCAATCGTTGCATCACTTTATGGATCGCTCTAGTATAAACAAGAGCAATAAACTGTACGAGTTTTACTGAAGCAACACAAGTCACCTGTTGCTTTCAGTATAAACCCGGCATAAAAGGCTGGGGCCACACGGTCCGGTTTCTCGGGATCCCGATAATCGGGATCAAGTTGTTGCGGACACACGGTCCCGGCAATACGCACTCCCGCCCTTAGAACACTGATTATAATATTATTCAGTTCAGGACTTTACACTTAGTAGGAACATAAAGACTTGTTTTCAAAATAAAAATTCGAAATTGATATATATTTTTATACAGTTCTATTTAGAACTAAATTACAAAACTTTTGAACATTTTCAAAAAATTACAAAAAATTTTTACTAATTTTTATGTAGGCCTAAAGTTAAACTTTTTTCTTTCGTTACTTGAACATTTTTTGTTTCTTTAGCTACTAACTTTGTAATATAATTAATCAATTTTTTACTGGCACATATGAATTCTTTGAACCTTTCTCTACAAAAAAAGCTATGGAACACTTTTGGATTGGTTTATAATTACAGTACTATATTTGGCTAATTTTTGAAAATATACTTGCAACACGCACCGAAAAATTAACATCGACAATTGAAGGGTTAAAAAACTATTTTTCATTTTTAGTTTATATTTTTGAAAGTTGTTATTAACTATATGATTCAAAATTACTATGCATTGCAATACTTAACCTAAGCCATTGTAGACTATGCGCAATCTCGCATTTAGGTTGGGTGGAAACTTTGTTGATAGCAATAGAGTAAAGTTACTGGCCTATTTATTTAAATGTTATAGTAGTGCTATCAATGTTTTATATTGTAATATTATTATTTATACTTGCCTTAGCAATCCTTTATATCGTTTACAGCTGTTTCACCTTTTCATTTTCAGGCATCACCAGAACGAATACACAAAAAACACTTCTCACAATTACACTTATAAACAGAGATTAATTTGGTAAGACATAAATAAATAAAAACACAAAACGTCACTTGGTAAAATATTCAAAATACTTGTTAAATTTATTTAAGTCGCAGTATGCGACTGTCATCAAGTCTATCATATCACACTTTATGTCTATCTATTTTGTGTCTTTATTTGTTATATTTTTATTTATTTTTGTGTTAAATATCATATTAATATCTGTTTATAAGTGTAATTGTGAGAAGTGTTTTTTGTGTATTCGTTCTGATGATGCCTGAAAATGAAAAGGCGAAACAGCTGTAAACGATATAAAGACTTCTAGAAGGATTGCTAAGGCAAGTGTAGGCTAAATAATAATATTATATATAATAACAATGGGATATGGCTACAATTACAATAATGAATTTTATATTGTATTTATTATACATATATTGTTTATACATATATCAAATTTCATCTAAATCGAATATATGATTTTAGAGAAAATATATTTTTACTGACGATATGTTCAGTATAATTTTAAATAACCAATATATTTATAATCTCAGTCAATTTCTATTTTTTTAACAATCATTATCACAATCACTGTCACTAGGAATGTCTACAAACATGTACATGAATGTGGTGGATTTCCATGTACATTTTCTATTAGTTTGTCCATATCAAACATTTTGGTGTTGACAAAACACAACAAGAAGCAATGCAACGCACCCCAATAACAAGACTGTCTGAACGCACACTAGAAAATGCAAGTGTTTTGATGTTTTGTTTTGTATCTCCTTCCCGTTTCTCGGGATCCTGCAGTGCGGCAGCACCATCCGTTGGAAATCGGGATGTGCTTTTACGACGGACTGTTTGAACGCGCCAATTTAAAACCTTGTGCTGTAGTTATTCCGATTTTCGGGACCCAAGAAACCGGACCGTGTGGCCCCAGCCTAAGCGGGTGGTATACCCATTGCAGTGATGATTATAAAGTATATTTTTATTGGTCTTCCTACGTTTCGCGCCAGATAATACATGTAAAAATAAAAACCACCTTTAAAAGACTAATAATACTGTCGATCTTATGTTATTATTTATTTATAATTTATAAAATCATAGTGTATTACTTAGATTATAATATATTTTTAACTGTTTACAAAACTACGCTACTGTGTGTAACTACTGTAATGTACTCATAGGCTTGTAAAAATTAGTAAGGGGACCTATCCAGAAAATGTCCAATACATTCCTAATGTGAGGGGTATGTGTAAAAGAGGATTTTTAACATAATGTCCTTGGGAAGTATATTTTTACAATCTAATCACTTAGTAGTTTGTTATAAATATTTTAACAATTATTACGATGCTTTAAACGAAAATGTTAGGCAAATTGATAAATAATGTGTAATTCAAATAAGAGAATACTAGAGCAGAAGCTAGCTGGCCGAGAGTAATCTGTTAAACTGTTTTGTAATGACAAAAAAAAGTAAGTCCTATTTAGTTTCATGTTTTGAGATTGGTTAAACCTAAAAAAAAAGAATAAAAGAATAATGAATGATAGGAATCATTTGAATTATTATTGAACGGGACAGAAATGAAAAAATAGTCTTTGACAGATCAACTTATTGAAAGTCATATTTATTTCACTTTCCTCCATCTAATTCGTAATTTTCGTTGTCTGAATGATTAACTTATCAAACATAAATACGCTGAAAAGTAACGATAGCAGAATAATGGCAACGCAAATTTTCTCATCAGGTCTATATTTATAAATTCAGAAACGATCTTAGTTCCAAATTATCCACTGTGCAAATGAAAAGTTGTTGAGCAGTTGAACAAATCACGCAGAAAGAAATTATTTCTTACCTATGTACACGAGATCACCATCCACAGGTGAGTGAAATTAATAATTAACTCTGCACTTACCTTGTATTATTACATGTCATTCTAAATATTATGAACTCAAGTTAGAAAATATTATAATCGACTCCGATAAAACGAGGGTAAAGTAAGTCCAACATGAGTAACACAAAAATACAGCACATGCGTCTGGTGGTGTAAAATCTAATTGTTAAGATATATATGTGTTACGTTATTGAGCAGCTGCCCCACTTCAGACATTTAACAGCTGTGAACAATCGTTTGAAGACCAGCCTTTTCCAAAATGTTCAGATATGTTTTTATGTAACATTTCTTAACTAACGTTAATAGACAATGGCATACCAAGATTGGCATACCAAAATTATGTTATTAATAAATTAAATAACCTGTGTACCAAGACAATGACAACTTAAGAATACTTGGAAAACTTGATATGCACATACAATAAGAAATCACATGTGTCTATCTTCGCTAAGGAAAGCGTTCACATGTAGAGACAATACGTGTCGTACAATCATATGTTTCCCAGGCGTCGCGTGGACTATTGTTTTGGGGGGGGCACAACCAGTCAACGGCAGAT
Source organism: Philaenus spumarius (assembly GCA_018207615.1). NCBI lineage: Eukaryota > Metazoa > Arthropoda > Insecta > Hemiptera > Aphrophoridae > Philaenus > Philaenus spumarius. The sequence continues at coordinate 634,724 of JAGFPH010000302.1, forward strand.
CCAAAAGTTTGTTTAGGGGACACAAAATAGAGAACACCTCAGACTAGAATACATTTTTTTATAGTGTAAAACAACGTATCAAAATTACAATTTTAAAACTAAGTTGTTGTAGTATATCTACATTAATATTTATCTATATACTTGGTTATCCGTCTTGCAACTGTTTCTGCAGTTTGGCACTACGCGTTCGGGAACAGGTTTTCATCTTCAGGTTTAGAAAACATATATTACTCACATGTGACCACGTCAAATATAAAGTAAAAAAAACCACACACACTCACACATATACATACACAGCTTACGACACAAAACATTGCACTGTACAGTCAAAATACATTTTTTTTTAAATTTCACATGAACACGAAACAGAAATCCTTCTAAATAGTTGGCATTGGTCCATGTTGTCATGCGGCGATTGGGCCCACTCATCAACTTAAAAAGTGCCTCCGTTATCTCCTTCATCAATAATATTTCTAGGTCTATAAGTAGAGATTGCGGTGTTACACAAACTATTGGATTTGAAATATAATTGTTAATTGAGGAGAGAACCACTTTGTTGAGTGTTAGCTAGATACATTTCATATTCTTCTAACGCGTTCATTAGTCGACCTTTGTTACACAAATGCAGAAGAGGTTAAAACTCACAGATAAATTGTTGTAAATATGATCAGTGTCAATTAAATGGATGGTCAATTAAATTTGAATACATTGTTCAATTGACATACAATTATTCCACTTTACAAAAATACTAATTGTCTTTATGGGAGCATCGGTTAAAATCAATTAGAGCCTATGTGTATATATAATTTGAATACAAAAATAAAACTCGTTGGTATGATTTTTTCGTATACAAAATCAAATAACCTTTATTCTGCGATAACACAACCCATACCTTCGGGGAAATTAATACTAAACAATTATCACTGGTTGTACGTAAAATCCAAATCCGTATACAAATTTGTTGTAATGTTTAATTTTTACAATTAAGAATAACATTAAAGCCAAACTAAGTTTCATCACTAAACATTGTTGCTGCAATTCTTATATTTTATAAAAAAATATTTATATACATTAATGGAGCATAAACCTTCTTTCAGTTCGTTTTGAATATCTTGGGCACCTATTTTTTTGTAAACTAGTTTAAGGACAGCGGAGTGTAATGGTGGGGCCGGGGAGGGAACTCACACAAAATAATCAACCTCAAACTAGTTAAAGAATAAAATGACGTAGACTACTTCAATCAGGCCGTTCGTTTAGCCAAATGATATCACATAATAAGTCAATTTTAATGTAATAACGATTAAATTGAAAAATAATGCGAACGTTAAACTTATTAAGGTAAAATAAACAACTTATATAGTTAAAACATTCATGACATAAAAGACTTATCAAAAGAGGAAGAACTTTACAAAAGAGTAGAGATTAATTACTATTATTTGTATATTCACCACAAACATAAACTAATATTCAATTTATATACAATGTTGGGGGGCACGTGCCTCCCGGCGCGACGCCTAAGATTCTGTGTCGTTTGTTTTGTGCCATCCTTCATTGGCTATATATTGTGTTGTAGTTTTTTTAACACAAATAGTCTTAATAATTCATTCAAACAAAGTTCCCTCTATACGATATACATTTTAAGTTAGTGCTAGCAATAATAGGCCTATTATTTTCCCTTAACATGCTAAAAACATTTACTACAGCATGTTAATTTGTGATAAAGTCAATCATGCATGAAGTAGTGAATCTTTCTTGTGCATGATGTTCACTTTGTTTACTGAGCTTCGTTACCGCCTGTCTGTCCGTTGGTATGTAGATGTAGTACATCGACGTGTTTCGATTATATCATTTAAGTATTTTGCATGAAAACTGTTCATTCATGGAATACAATATTAATATAACATTAATTTTCGTAGTTTTAAAAATTCAAAAATACAAAGTTGTAAATCGTAAGCTACAAAGCAAGGAAAACATTGTATTTATTTATATAAGTGTTTTTGTAGACTTAAAAAATCCATTCCAACCACGGAGCTTATAGCATTAGGCATGTCGTTATACCTTTCAACGCTATCCCAGATTTAAATAAAAAATCTAGTATTTACGGACATTTCAAAAAAATTACCAATTTTATTATTTTCTAAATACAGTATATCAAAATCCATCAAATAACCCCATTGCTTTTTCTACATAACAGAACATTTAATCTTTAAAACCTATGTAACTACTGATTGTATCAATTTGTATTCTGAATATATAACTTTAAAAAACCTTAAAGTTTGAAGTTTACATTATTTTGCATCCGTAAAGACATTTGTTCACTTGGACTACTGGAGTGTTTCGTTTATCGAATTAAATTGAATGGTGATAATAATCGATTGTTGCACTATACTTGCTGAACTCTGCATGTGTTCAAACACCCACTATTTAGTACAAAGGCGTTGCAAGTTTAATGTAACCTATATTGTATATCGTCTTGAAATATTGTTTAATAAAAACTATTGGCGGGTTTAATGTAACACATATTTAGTTCATGAGAAAAAATGACTTGTAATAATATTTAGAAAGAATTTTTGGCGGGTTTAACCCGCCATCAGAAGCACATTGTTAATTTAAAATTTGTTTTTAAAATATAATAACATTGTATAACATACAAATGTTAACTTAATATTGAATTTATTAATGTTCATTGACCTTATAAACTAAATTTTTTTAAGTTTTTTTTAATCAAAATATATTATTTTTGCAAAGTTTTTGTTTTAAAATAATTATAATATATTTTTTAATGAAATAAACAAATTGTTTAGAAACAAAATGAAATGGGGTTATTTAAATTATATTTAACCCCAATGAAAATCAAATATAAACTATATTTTTATCACTAGAAAAATTTTCGTTTTATAAAATCGCTTCCTATGAATAGATTTATTGTAATATTTTTATCACAAAAACAAATTTCGTCTTGTAATAATGTTTAAGGGTTAAATGTTACCTACATTTTTAATCACGTGAGAGAGGTTTTGACTGTTAATCTAAATTGTTTAAGGGAAACACAAAAATTATTAAGTTTTGATCAAAAAGTATAACTAAATATAAAAGGGTTTTCCATAATTTCGCATATAACAAGATATACAAAACATAACATTTCAGATTAATAAGTTACCACAAATTCTATTTAATTTTTTTTTAGTAGTCTGAGTATATCTCCCTGTTTTGATAATAATGTAAGTTATGTATTTTTAGAAATTCCAGCAACTTCTGATGAGTACAATTTTGTACCTGATTAGCTGTTTTACGTATAGTTTTTGAAATTATTTCTATGTTCTTGGTCTTCGGAGATCGATTGCGTTACTTTTGTCTGTTTGATGAATTGCGTACTCTATACACGAGTACTCTATGGAGTGCTGTCAATTAGGCTTTAGCAAGTTGTGATATTTGGTATTTCAAGAAGATTCCAGACTGCATTCTGTTCTAGTTACGAAATAACACGGTTTCAAGTGTTAATTAGTTCATAGCCGTGGTCTTTGTGTCCTTATTTCTATTGCCCCTTCAATTTGTCTTTCGTAACAACTTGATGAGCTATGTAATACTTTAACGTTGCCAAATTCTATTCATGCTATGTGCTGAAATGGTTGACTATTTCTGAACTTTGTGTTTCTGTTCTTTTAGTGCATCCGATGTGTTCCTATAGCCTTGTTGAAAAAAATCTCCCTGTTTCCCCTAAGCAACTTGCTTCGCTTAACAAATTAACAAGTTAACAAATTGACATTTGTTAACTCTTGACAACGGACAGCTGTAAAGTGCTGTATTTAACTTGAAGCTATAGTTCCTCGTCGATCTCCAAAGACCAACAACATATAAATAATGTTTATGACCGTGGACGTCTGTATTTCAAAATCAAAACGTATTAAATGTTTAGCTTTGCTTAATAGGTTTATTGCTTCCTGTGTAGTACTAGTACGATATATTATGCACCATCAAAATATTAGTGATTAGAGTTTACTATGAAGTGACCTAAACTAAAAACATTAGTTGCCTTCACAAAGTTATACAAAATTTTTAAAAACTTAAAACAATTTACGAATTTAAAAAAATCACAACATGAATTCACCCATATTTTTCAAAGACCTATAAATAGTCATGGTAAGATTAAACGGCATTATTTTTTTTTTTTTTTACAAAATATAGAAACATATTTTAACGTATCTATTATTTTATAAATGACAGGTTGTATAAAAATAAAATAATTGTGTAGAAATTGTTGTTCAATAATTAGTTTAATCCATGTAATACTTTGGCCTGATGTAAGATGTTGGGAATTATTATTTTCTCTATAGCAGCTTTCTCTTTTTATTTAATTGTATGCTGATCTTAAAAGGTAATATTTTTGTACAAAAACTCTTTTTCTCTCAGTATATTTTATTTGAGCTCATTTAAAATACTCTTTGTTATGGGTTGGTGAGCTTCTTTTGTTTGATGTGAGTGAAAAGTGCAGGCTGGTAAAGCAACGTAAATCTTGAAAAATCAATGAAGTTTTAGCTTTATTACACAAGCAGATTAAAACTAATTGAAGTAGCACTGTACCCAGACGTTTAATATATTACATGAGCTGTGCACTTAAAGGCTTACCCCAAGCTTGCTGTGTGTGAATATTACATATTTTGAATGTTGAATGATACTTAAAATTTGGAGTGATACTTAATGTTATGAACACAAAATTTTCAAACAAATAATCAAAATATCTCCTTTACTTATTAAAAACAGACAATTTATTCTTTGATCTAAAAATATCTTTAAAAAACGGCACATTTAACAAAATTAGAAAATAATAATAATTCCCCTTTTCTTTGCATCAAATTATACCATAGTCAACAAATCTGGAGAAAGAATGAGTAACTCGGCTATTAGCGGTTGTAAATTCAGGGAACACAACCAAGAGATCGAGAGGCCAGCTGATCGTAGAGACCCTGCAGTTAGTGAACCTAGTCGCATTACAACGTGTTTAAGCAGTGTCGCATATATTTGAATTATTTGTAAAGTAATAAATTATGGTAGGCTTACCTTATAATTATAATAGTTACGTATGGCTTAGCAAGGCCGATTTTATTATGTAACTTGGCACGGAAATTTAAGGATATGATGTTAATAATTAGTACTTAAGATAATTAATTGTTACTTAGAAAGTTCTCTTCAATTTTGGCTTCAGCTCCAGTGGTAGTTGGTATGCCAGAATTGCCCAAATGTGATATATCACGTGACAACGAGGTCCATTTTACCTTGCATTTTACCTAGATGGGACCCACATAGTTACAAAATGAAGGAAATTATCTTATATTGATTTAACGAATTACACAGTCTATCATTTTGTAATTAGTAAAGTTAATTAGTTTTAGCAAATTGGGTGTTTATAACACTAAGTAGGTAGGCTACAATGTAAAATTCCAAGTCTGTGTCATTAACAAATGTTTTATTAAAAACTAAAATGGATGCTACATGGAAAACTATGCAATTTAGGTCATATGTGTTTTTTGTTGTTTTTATTAGTAAAGGCAGACTATGTAAAAGTAATCAATAAAAAGATTATTATATTATACGACTAATGACTCATAACCAGTACAGTATTTATAACTGTCCACACATTTTCAATAATACATAAACATATAAATAACTAATTTATATTTTTTGGCAAAATATTTTATCAAGTTTGAATAAATACATTTTTTAACGCCAGTAAATCAACAAAGAATAAACTAACTTTTAAAAGGGGTTAGTGGGAATCCAGAAATAGGTGATCATAAATATAAATATATCAAGGGAAAACTGCGGATGTTCCTGTATCCGGTTGTGGTTATTCATGTTTTATTAATTATAGAGTACACCATATAACACTCAAATAGTGCACACTTCATTTTAATACGAATACTGATGTACGTATTTTTCAATTTATGGAAGCAAATTATAAAGTAATTTGAAAGACGAAACTATAAGCATAAACCAAATATTTTCCTTCTGTCCATTATAACGTTTTACAAAAGTGTCTGAAAAAAATGGATTCCATATGTAAACATATATATGTTGCCTTCGTATAAGAAATGTTCTAGTGCTGATTTCTAGACGCCTCTTAGAATTTTCAATCACTATCTCCATTGAATAAAATCACTACAAATTCGCCGTGTTGTATTTATTTACCTTTCATAAAAAAAAATTTTCACTAGTGCTTTTTTAAAATTAACCTTATATTACAATGATCTACTATAAATTGTAACACAAATAATTACTTTCTTAATGTAATTACAAATGTTGACTTGGTTTATGGAAAAGAGTTAAAATAAATATATTAACCTTAAGCCACATATGAATTTAGGGATGAACTTAAGATCAGGGTGGTGAATAATAGAGGCGCCAGGAAAAGCAATAAACACCGTGCGATCCATTAAAAATGTTTAATATTATGATTATGATTATTTATATTTATTGTGTTTCGTTAATCGTTTGAAGTAATGGCACAGTATTGATGACGAACCGGCTCATTGAGCCAACAATCATTGTTTGATGTTAATGATTGACTAGGCCAGTTTACAGATTGTTTATTTATAGGTACCTTGATGCCAAAAATAATTATGTTGGCTATCATATATTTTTGAAACTGCATTAATATGATAATGTTTAGTTGTAATTAGTAACCAAATGACACAATAGTCAACATATTATTATTTCGGAAATGATTATAAAAAATAGTAAAGAATGTAACTTTGTTAATTAAAAGACAAACACAATTTTTTGTAATTTCTACGAGATTTAATGAATCTTGCCGACCAAGGTTTCGCCCGTGACGGCATTGACGAGGCAGCTTTACAGACTAAAGAATATTAGAAAAACAAACGTGTTTGAACATAAAACAGTTACTCACAACAAAGAAAAACGAAAGAGAGTGGAAGGGAGGGGGCGTGGGGTACGTATGGTCATAAGGTTGACAATGGGTTTAGTAGAGGCGAGTTGGACAAAAATTCTACCTGATCATTAAGTACAAGGCTAGCATCTTTACAAAATAATCTCTTAATTTCTAACATTTCCAAAGAATTTAATTTCCTACTTTTATCATTGACATGGAGAATCTTAAAGTTAATATTATTCGAAAAATCTGACACCAAATGATTTTTTAGATGGTTAGAGAAACTAGAGTCATTATGACCCAACCGCCAACTTCTTTCATGTTCGCTTAACCTACATTTAAAACTACGGCCTGTTTGGCCTACATAAGCTGCATTACAGATGATACAAGTTATCTTATAAACACCACATTTTTTCATGTTATCTATTTTGTCTTTACAATTTATTAGCATTTTCTCTAAATTGTTTTTGCAATAAAAGGCTGGTTTACAGTGATTTTTCTTTTCTAAAAGATTCCCAACAGCATAACTAACCTTACCAATGGCGTAGAATCAACTACATGTGGTAGTAACTAAAAACGTCTAAACCAATATACCAAAAAATCGACAAATAAAATTATTACTCAACAACTGGGCCACTAAAATAAGTAGATAATTCATCATTTATTTGTGACCAAATGGATTTTGATAAAAAAAACCTTTAGGCTAAATCAACTAAGAACTTTGTAACTAGTGAAAATTGATTGTTATTGAAAAGTTTATTATGTAACATATGTAGAAAAATAATGATTTTATAAATAATTGTTAGTATCACACAAAAATCAAGGGTCTTTAAAACACTCTTCGTGATTTCAAAATATGGAATCCTAATATCATCCACATTACCTAATAATATTTTATTTAAAAATAAAATAGTTTGTCACTATAATTTTATGAATTTACGTGAACTGTATAAAAAAGTCATTATTTTTAACTTTATTTGGAGCAGCAAAAATGTCTTCGAAGAATAAAATAGGTAATGTTACAAATATTTGTTAATTTTTTTTAGTTCAGCATTTAAAACAAAGGTTAAATTTATGTTTGATACATTTGCAGAACAAAAAAGTGAATAGCTCAAGAATTATTGCACAAATTTTTAAATATACTTTAAATAGAATGTACATTGTTAAACAACTTTGTCACTTTAAAATAATAAGATTCAACTGACAAATTTAGAAATTAAGTAAAATACGTGGAAAATTCAACATTTATTTGTGACCATGGAGTCAGATTATTAGGAATAAATCCGATCAAGTCCAATTTTAATTAAAAGTGGATGTGAAATGAAAAAATTTCTAATTTCTTAAGACAGGTTGAAAATAGCAAGGTTCCTAATGATTTTGGTTAACATGTAGGCTAAATAGTAAGGACAGGTTTATACGAGAACAATGAATTGTTAATTCAAATTTGACATTTCGTTTTTAATTTAAAACCATTACCAACTTATGTAAAATACAAAAGAAACATGTATTAATTATAAATATGATTCAAGTTAAAAGCAAATATATGATGATATACATAATCTGAAGAATAGTTATTTCAAAATTTAAAAAGGGATGAATTTCAAGGAAATTTCCTCATTTTTGTAACTTTTTTTTTAAATATAACGTAATTAAACCAAGTAGCCTATATTATAAAAGTAATTACCACAATCTGTTATACAATAAAAGTTAAGCAAAATAACAGTAGGTTTCAATACATAGGATTTGAGTTTAAAATATTTTGTTATCAATTTA
>JAGFPH010000302.1:653010-676549 GCA_018207615.1 Philaenus spumarius
GACGTGACGGATGTGTATAGCCACCTCTATTTGCTTACACAGGGAGAATACCTCTGAAAAAAAGATGGGACGTGAAGTGACGTGACGGGTGTGTATAGCCACCTCCATTTGATTACACAGGGAGAATACCTCTGAAAAAAAGATGGGACTTGAAGTGACGTGACTTGTGTATATAGCCACCTCCATTTGATTACACAGGGAGAATACCTCTGAAAAAAAGATGGGACTTGAAGTGACGTGACGGGTGTGTATAGCCACCTATATTTGATTACACAGGGAGAATACCTCTGAAAAAGGATGGGACGTGAAGTGGCGTGACGGGTGTGTATAGCCGCACCTTTTTATACATACAGATTTTCCAGGAATTGTTCCACCAAACGTCTGTAACTGATTGGGGAAAACAAAATATAAAAGTAATAACATGTTACAGTATACTGCTTCATTTTACATCCACCCATCATTTGTTTTGCTTTTGCAAAAAAACAAAAAAAACATAACTTTGGAAATATTTATAGGTTATTAAGTTGCGTGTGTTTTTTTTTATGTTTCGTTTTACACGTATAACAAACACAAAGAATTTATTTAGTAAATTATAAAAATGATTGCCGTTTAAAATTTTTAATATCTCAAAAACAGTTAAATTTACAAACAATTTAAAAGAAACCAACAGTTTCCCTTTTTAATGAGAAAACCAAACGGGTTCTTTATTTTTACAACAGCTCGAAAGATAATTGAGTAATTGACCAAAATCAGTAATCGTAGTTTCTTGGTTCAGTAATTATTTACAACACACAAGATTAGACTGAATATAAAGTATTTTTTATTTTTGAATTTTCAACATTGTGAATAATAATAACAAAATCTGTGGATCTAGTTTTAATTACAAAACATCTTATTAAAGAAAATAAATAAATACTCACCAAACACCTACTTCATAAATTAATTAGATAAACTATAAGCATAATTACTAAATTACTTTTGCTAAAATAATAAGACTAGCTAGCAGACCTGTGCGAATATTTCGCAAGTTAGGAGAGCGGCCGACACTCATTTGATTTAATACGTTGATTTAATTCAGTTAATAACGTTTATTTATTTATGTTGGGTTCATGAATAACAGTTTATAAAAACGTATAACGCTTTAAGTTGATTTAATTTGATTGATTTGCGTCATAGATTACACTTGTATATAGAATGTAAACAATCTAACTAACAGCTGTCATGTTATTAAAGAAATGTTTAATAGATGGCGCATTTCATTAGAAATCATATGAACTTTCATAGAAAAGTTTTGTTAATCAATTTGTTTAAAGAAAAATTTAATTTTAAGGTATTTGTCTATTTTGAGTCAATAACGGGGAACATACGCTTTAAAATGATGCTTGAATAATTAATTTTGATGAAGAATTAAGGGAGAAATCGCTTAGCGACAAAAAAAAAAACACCTTTGAGAACTAATATAATACTAGCTGACCCGTGCGAATATTTCGCAAGTTCGGAGTAGGCCTACATTTTTCCTGATTTAACACGTTGATTTAATCCTGTTAATTAAGTTTATTTATTTACATTGGTTTATAAATAACAGTTTCCCTATACAATCTTACAGTGTAAACAATCTAACTAACAGCTGTCATGCTAGTCAAACAGATGGTTAATAGATGGCGCCTTTCATTTAGGAACATGCAAAGTATAATATAAAAGTTTTTTAATCAATTTTTGTTATTAAAACATGAATTTTAAGCTGTTTGTCTATTTTTCCGGTGTAGCGGTTAAGGAAAGCTTTAAAATGATGCCTCATTCATGTAACTTAATGATGTATTAAGGAAGTTATGGCGTACCGACAAAAAAACACCTTTGAGAACTAATATAATATAAGGATTTCAATAGATGTTTTTATTGTTTCTGTTTATGTGTAAGTAAAATGTTCTATCTATGTGTGTAAGTGTTTACGGAGTATGGTTGGTTTGTTCGTGTTGATTGTTTTAGTAAGGTACTTTATCGCCCGACGATGATCGATAGATGTCCAAAAAGAATATGTCGTGTTTACTTCAATTTTAAAAGAACTACACAAAGGATTGCTGACGTTAAGTGACAAAAACTGATTGCATACATTTCCTCATGTGATTTACATTTTTTAGTGAAATCAAAGTAATTGTATAAGTTGAAATTAAACTTAATCATTATTAAATTTAATTGCAAAATAATGGTTTTAGTGGTTGTTTTTAACATCGTTAGTGCTTTTCATTATGATTAAATTTTTGTCTTAAGGTCAGCATCATTGTCTTCACTATATACACAAAACAGTCAGTATTAGGCAAACAAATAATTATAAGCCAATACATCAAACATTTATTATTGAGACAATATTTCGAAGTTGAACTGCGACTGGGAATTCCATAATAATATTAGTCTGCAATAGAAGACAAAAACTTTGTTTACTTCCTTTTTGTGTAGATTTGTAGCGATATAAATGTTACTAAGTTGTATAACTGACAATGAACAATGTATTTTCAAAAAGTCGAAATTATAAAGCAAAATGTATTCTATTTATGATTCAATTACCTAACATCAGTTGAACATGCAACCCAACAGTTTGTAAAGTGCAGCAGGTAGTATTTCAAATGTTCGCAGGCGAGGTGCACGATGTTTTTTTCCATATTTCTGTGTGTAAGGTAATGGATGAAATAAATCATATCTATAAGAGGGGAGATCTCTTATGTCCCTACAATAATTCATACATTCTCCTTCAGCAAGTTTTCCTTTATAACTCTAAGTTGGGCAAATGATTCTATATTTAACAATACCTTTACTTCTTCCCTCAAAATTATCAAGGTACTTATCCCATGCTTATATATATAACACAAAAATTTAATAGGTTCCTGTGGTAGACACACAAACTCAAAATGTTAACAATGATTAAAAATTGAATTACGTTTATAGATTCGAAATTTTTTCTCTACTTTATCAGAAATAATTATTACCTTTTACTATTCATTTACAATACTACTAAATCTTGTTTTATTGTTAGTACAGAATTCCACTAGTCTTGGACTTACGCCCTCACCCAGAAGACAGAAACCGACCAGTTGTATTTTTTATTTGTATAAGATTAATGTATATGTTGAATTGCTAGTCAAGACATTTATACGGACTTCGTTTCATTTCTAAAAATATGGCGGATAGCAGCAGCCATGTAAGATAACCTAATAAGTATACCAAATTGAAATTTCCGCTCATTCACGATGCTTGTAAATTAGTGGTTTACTTTTTGAAATACATATGCTTGTATTTAATTTCACCTCGCCATAATCCTTTATTTGATTCCTATCTTGAGGGTACGAGGGAATTCATATTTTTTTCAAAATGTTGCTGCTATCTGCCATATTGGATCACGATATCTACTCTAAATACAAGAATGACTAAGAATATAATATATTTGTCAAAATATTTTGATTTAAACACCCGTATACACATACACATAGAGACTAATAACACATTTTCATCCGTTGTAATTCACAGTTACGTTGAAATATCTTTAATCTAATAATATTCAAATATCAACAATTGCCCTAGATTAAATAGGAATTAGTTAAAATGTTAAAAAGGTTTTGCCGAAAATTACCCTAAGGTCCATAGGAATGTTGTAACTCCAAATATTCAAACTACCAAATAAGTACTCGTACATTGGGACGTAGGCCTACATATTATAGCCTGTAGCCTGTTGACCAACCGACAACATTGACCGCGAGTTTATCTTGAGCTTGAGCGTGACCAGAAGCTACAGTTTGTGTTCTCGGTTGTGTGTTGTTCTAATATTAATATATATAATATTACCTTTTGGAAATATTATGTATAAATTATATTTTTAAATTATTACAATTGTTATTACATTATTACCATTAGACCTATCGTTAACCAAAATGTAAAGTTAAATATACTTTGACACGACTTCAAAGGCTTATCTGTTAACAGAACTTACATTACTGTCATGGTGTCGTGGACCAATTTACTTCAATTGACTTGCAGATCCATATATTTTATATTCTTACTGTTAGTTTAATTAGTGGTTATTTTTCATAAGTCTGTTTAGTATTTAATGTTTATTTACATGTCTGATTTAATGTCTAGGTAGGTTTTTTCGAGGCTATTGAAGTTGACTTGTATTAACCGAAATTAGGAAAAAGTTGGAAAAACAGCCAGATTAAATTTTAATTGTTTAAAAACCAACCAATTAATTAATTAATTGATTAATTACTGTCCAACCTTAAGATCATGACAATTAAGTTGTCAAACTATATTGTGTGCTCGTAACTAATTCAGTCCGGTGTTATTTCTATTCAACTTATTAGCAATTCTTATAAAATAACTTCTCATCTAATTCAATATCTTTGTTTTTAAAAATGGTGTGATAACTAATACAAAAAATATATGTTTAAATTTGTTTTAATATTGTTCCGTTTTATCCCAAACTTTGTTAAAAAATGTAAGAATCTGAGAATTAGAAATAGTTTTTTTAAATAATTTCAGTTAAAAGACTTTTATTATATTTGTATTAATATCAACAGAAAACTTTAAAAAAATATTAATGACATACGCAATACTATATGAAAATTTGATGTTTTCAGTTGAATTGTCCAAACTAATAATTGCTGTTTATATATGATTGTGTTGCTTATACAAAGTGTTCATAAATAAAGATATAATTTTTCAGAACTATGATTTTCCAGTACTTTGAAACAAACGAAGCATGATACTAAGAACTAGTTTACGCCATTCTCTTCCTCTTTTAATAAGCTTTACAATGGAGTATTACATGTCCTACATTTGCATTTGAAATTGTTAACCCCCTTCCCCCCAAAAGTTATAGAAGGTCAACACATTTGACCTTTTATGCAACACAAGATATATTTACAGAGCTTTGTTAACGTATATAAAAAATCTTTCAGTAACAAAAATATAGAAGGCGTTTTAAAGAGGACTTTAAGAACACGCTGTATATAATATAATAATCTGCATCTGACTATGTTACCATGCTTTGGTTCACGAAGAGTGCCCAACCACCGAGCCAAGGTGCGCAGGTCTCTTTGCAGTCAAAAACAGATAACGAGCCACCAGTAAAAACCTACTTCCATGGAAAAGTGAGCGGTTTGGGTGTACAAACTTCAAGTCTGACATCAAAGCCTAGCTCGCAAGCTGCTCAGTATGTAAGCAGGTATGTACGGGTCTTGGTATTAAAATACGAAATTTTTAGTTATGAGATACGCGTGTTATGCCCGAAATGTCTAATCTCAGTTGACAACCTACCTGAAGCCGCATTTACACTATGTAGCAAAACCTGCTATATAACTTTTGCTACTTTTAGCAATGTTACATGTAGCAAAAGTTACATAACAAAAGCTATATTTATCATTTTTAACCAAAATGGAACAATGTTACCCGTAGCAAAAATAATTCAGCAGAGTAGTTTCATAGAAGACATCGAGGAGGAAGGATCAGTTGGTAGCGGCAGCAATTACAGTTCTTTTGGCAGCGCACAGAAGAAAACGAAGGTTTTGGTCCGGCTATAGCTACAAGACAGGCAAAAGCACAGTGGTAGTAACTTGTTAATTAATGACTTGCATGGAGGGGGGGGGGTTAAGACGTACAACTCATTGTGTTATGAAATAAGATGTGGCTGTAGTTTCTAAACTTGTTTACGGTTGATGAGTGAAGATTTTGATTATCTTGTGTGTATGATTGGCCAAAGAATTGAGAAAAAGAACACAACATTCAGGGATGCTAACCTGTACGCGAAAAGTTGGCTTGTGCTTTGAGATTTCTGGCTAGTGGAGATTGTTATTTGTTCAAATTTTCAAAATCTGCTATTTTTAAGTTCATTCCTGAAGTTTGTGCATCATTGGTTGATGAACTCCAGAACTACATAATCTTGAGTTACGTTGGTAGCAGGGAAAATTCGGTCTTTCCGCCTCCTCCCCGTCATTGAAAACCATTTTGGGAAATCACACCATATTTTTTACATTTTTTGTACCTTTTTATGCCAAATAGTTTTTTACCACTTTAGTATTTGGTCAAAATGCAAAACAACAGTTAGGAAACAGGTGGACACTTGCAATCGAAGTTGACAAAACTAACTATAACATAATTTTGTTCCATTTTATACCCCACACTTTTTAACAAAACGAATGCGCTAAAAAAGGAAACAAAAAAAAAACGGTGAAGGAACAAAAGGGTGCAAAAATAGTACAGATTTCTAACATAATTAGTTTTGGAGAATGTTGTGCAGGTGGACACATTAAAAAAATGGCTCACCACGGAACAAATCTATTAAATGTATTGTGGAATCATTATCTCAATCTCTGTTATTTAGTAGGCCTTCCATTATGAAAATTTCAAGCAATGCAAACAAACGCGTGCGCACAACTACTTGGTCGACTTTCAACTGACTGATAATGATACATGTAGCAGAAACAAGAATCGCGTATAACATTTGCTAGGTTACATATAGCATAAATTCCCTTTGATCTTACCGACTCCGAATGAATAGCTTAATTTTTGCTAGATGTAGCAAAAAAGCTACATGTAGCATCGAAAATTGCTACATGTAACATTTCTCCGTTTTGAGTTTTGTTGAATAACTTTTGTTATATAGCAGGTTTTGCTACATAGTGTAAACGCGACTTAACTCTAACCATTGAAGCATATACAATTCATCTGCTAACAACCAACGAACGTTGGTACTAAAAATACCTTGTTATTGAACACATCGAGGCCAAAGGAAAATACTTGAATACCCTCCCAATCATGTCGTGAATACCCAATGAGATTTTCTAATTAATTCAAGTATCCACTGTGTGGAGTTATTGAGGAATGGTGGTTTTAACGAGTAACAGGTAACCTTCAAATACAAGTCTAATTAAAACTAAATGTGAACTATACGAAAATAATTGCATTTGTAGCATTTTAACATGTACGAAATGTTATTTGATTTGCATATTATTTAATTTGCTGTATCAAGTCACTATTAACTATAAAGTACCTTATTTATGTCCACCCCATGACTTCTTGTCATGGTTATTATGTTTCGGATCCGTAGATACATCATCAGATCATTTTTATTTTCACTCCAAAGATATCGCAGCACATTGAAACAAATACACTGTGCACAAACACATAACGCTGACACCTAAAGAAAAATTAAAATGTGTGTCTCACTGCGCAAGTCAGATTTCGTAAACAGAACGAAATATATTAAAATCTTTCCGCATTTCAAAATCATTTCATTCTACTTGGTAAATAGTCCAGTCCCCAGGGGTTTTGAGGTGGAAAGTTTTATAGAATAGGTGCCACCAAAATTTCCTTGAGGTTATCTGAGAAAATCACGAAAAACTACGAAATTATCGCACTTTTTCCCGTTTTTTTGTTACTCAAAAACTAAGCATCATATCGAAAATATGGTTCTATTGTTTCTGAAAGAGGATTAAATTCTACGTCGAATGAGCCCTAAAACTTAAAATTCGGTTCGGTGGTATGGTCAGAATCGCAAGTTAAAAATCTGTCATTTTTTCTTTCTTGGCGCAAAATTAAAGTACACTAGTTTTCAAGCGCTCTTATCTTCGAGAAAACTACTCTGATCGAAAATAGTCAAGAATGAAAGTTATAAAGAATTTAATTCTCAATTCAGAAAGCAAAATAAATAAAATAATCAATATAAATTCTAAATTCTGATCATTTTCAACGGTGATACGTTCAAAAAAATTTAAATTGTCGTAATCGTAGTTGTATTTCCCACAATCTTGCCAGACAGGAAATGAATAGGTTATTGTGAAAAAATTGTCGTTTGTCTGATTTTCTAGTTAGTAGCATTTGTGTTCCATCCAATAGCTTTGTTGACTGGCTTATAGTTCTGGTTTATTATGATTGCAATTTAAATTTAATTTAAGAGTGAACGGCAGTGTTCAATTGGAGAAATGAAGAAACAGATCTAGAACATGGGTGATGGATGGTAATATACAAACAACAAATTATTGTAACAAAAGACTTTATTTCTATTTTTATAAAAAGTTATACGAAGGTTATTTTATTATTTTATTGTTACGAAACATTCTAGTTATTCGTTTAAAAAACACATTAACATAATTATTATATAGTCTAATATGTAGTATACATAAACAAATTATTTGAAAGTAGTCACATACTGGTATTCTCATGAAACATGCAAATATTCAATACGCACAGAATATCTGACGCTTATAACAGCATATTATTTTATTTTCGTCTGTAGGTTGCACCATATGGCCACACAACCATGTGGAGGAGGTAGACACCATCTACCACATATGTGCAGCTCTCTAGGAGTGTTGAATCTAGCGGGAGTGGAGTAAACGCCTTGTACATGGTTGATTTGGTGGTTTTTCGCATGCGCCCATCATCGAAAAGAGACAGCGGGTAGGCAGAGAGTTCACATGACAAATATTCCTGGAGTTGTTGATCGGACTGCTTGGCCACACTGATTCTTTGGAAGAGTGTCGTTGGGATGGTTGGAATTTTAGTGTCGCCTATCTTGATGGCGCTGCTCATAATGTCTAGTGGTTGCACCCTATCACTGTGCTTGAACTTGACAGTGATGGGCGATATCCCAGCAGTGCCAACCTCCTCTGACATGTTTATTCTTTCACCGGTGACCAGTCCCTATGAGACTGAGATCAGGTCACTTGTAGGTCGGAAAGGGCTGAGTTCTTGAATCCAAGCTGACAATTTCTGCAGGTCAGCATTATCACGAGATATCCTTGAGTGTCTCACATCGGAATGTTTAGTGGGGAGAGGGGGTAAAGGTAAAGAAAGTTGTAAGAATTAATATGCCTCTATGCTTTTTAAAAGTAATGAGCTTCTTGTTCTAAAAAATGATCTGTTGAAGAAAAAACCTTATCCCCACGCACTCCTTTAAAAGCAAACTTATAAAAAATTAAAATTTTGTTTTGTTATTTGTTTTTTCTTTTCGTAAAACTTTCTCACACAATATGCAAATAGAAGTTCGGTCTTTTTCGGGGAGTGACAGCCCTCCTCTCTGCTTAACAATCCTCTTCTAATAGCTTGCACCCATTTTTTATGCAACTACTTATCAGTTGGCAACCTAAAACAGGGGAAGTGAGTGTATTTAGGAGATTAAAGAGTACCATCGAATAAAAGAATCGCCAATACTAAATCGAAAAGAGTACTAGTGAATGTAATAATATTATTTAAAACTAGGTGTTTTATCCTCTGCTAGCTTCGATCGCCAACCCCCGCGGTGATTCGCATCGAAGCAAATGCAAACAGGTTATTTTATATAAATAAGCCCTACTATTAAATTCTAATATGTCTTATTTATTTAAATTATGATGTAACATAGTGATTTCTTATTTTTAAATTCCTTAATTTATTAAGGGTTTATTCTCTAGTGTTAAGGAAAGTATAACAGTCAACAATTTTACAACATTTTCATCTCTTAGCAGCACGCCACAAAATGTCAATCTATTATACTTTTTTTACGTATGTTGTAATATATAAATGTACAAATTTTCAGCTCACTAACTGTTTAAGGAAAATATAACAATTAATTTGTATTGTTTTAGGGGCTGATTTAACCCTTAAATCAAAATAAATTCTAGCCTATGTTACTCAAGGATAGTGTAGCTTTTTATTAATAAAACTATTTTTTCAATCGGTTCAGTAGTTCCAGAGATTAACCCTTACATACAAACAAATAAACAAAAGAATTTTACCTCTTTATAATAATATTAATAATAACCCAAAGCTAAGATGGTAAATAATGATGTTCAAATCAAATTATTTCGTATATTTTATAACAGCAGTTATAATAAAGGTTCAATCAAAGAACCAGCAAGGCTCAGGCAATGACTACATATCAATAAGACGAACAGTTTAAATGGGTAGAATTCAGCCCATTAAAGTAGGTATAAAAGTTAGTTCATGCACCTCGTCGCTAGGAGCTCTCAGTGCGCGTTTTGCAGGCCGAGTGTGTGACAAGAATGGAAAGAGAATGAGAGACAGAGGTCCGACTTTCATGTGACCTTGAGTTGAGCGCAGATTGTTGTGTCTCGGACAAGCTTTGGTAGCGTAGCCCCATATTTGTCAATGCGATTCATTTCCCACATTGTAATAGCAGTGTACTAAATAAATACATTTTAGTTGGTTTTCTTTTCTAATGTTTTTTAAGTAATGTAAGTTTGTAAATATGATTTTAGTATGTAATATGGTTTATAGTGTAAATACTGTTAGTGTGTAAAATAAATAGCTGCTACCTTTTGCAATGCAGTCCTGTTCAAAAAGTTGAGGATCTAAATGTTCCTATAAAAACTGCAACAATACATCTGTGAAAAATAAAGACTTATCATTTTTCAGGTTCCCAGTGAAAGACAAAGAAATGTATGAATACATAAAGTTTTCTTTACTGTTGTGTTGTATTTGTGCGAGAATTAATTCTCGTACAAGTCTTAGGGAATTAATCAACATAAGAATCAAAGACTTTGTGAAGTTTATTAAAATGTATTGACAGTTAATTTTTAATGGGAATATGTAAGGATGAGGGTAAAAAGAGGGTTTATTAAACAGGGTGCTTCATAAATCTTGTCACATATTGTTTTGGAATTGTTCTTGGGTACAAAATAAACATCAAATCACTGTTAATTTGTCTAAAATCATTTTGGTTGTCCTACTGTGACCAAAATGTTTTTTTTAATGCATATCTAAAAAATTACTAAACGAAATAATACCAAATTTATATCAACCTTTTGATAGTATTACCTAAATGGGAAAACAGTTAAGTTGACGTGACTTCAATATTTTAAAAATGGCGACCGTTTACAACTTTCGAACGGAAATAACGAAATAACTAGCCCTTTCCCGAAAAAATGTCAAGAATAACTTTTTTTGCAAATTGAATTCCCTATCGATTAAGTTCGTTTAAAAAAATTTGGTTAGAGAATAACGGACTTATGGTATTTTTCGCCAGACAGTGCATGCCCCTCTGTTATTTATCATTGCAATTATTAAATTTAATCAAATCAGTTTCATTTATTTTGACACATAAAGCTGTTTGTTTATACAAGTTTTTATTAAATTTATACTATTGGTAAGTTCTTTTAAGAATTGTTTCAGTTAATACTAAACTCGTAGGAGTCAGCTGATTTGAGTTTTGTCTGACTTATTGTTTGTGATGATATAGTAACAATCGGCACCAGCTGATTCTGTTTTTGTTGACTTTATTATTGTTCTAAAAAAGCAACAAAAAATATTGTATCCATAGTATTGCATTTAGAAACATTTTAGCATTAAGTTTTTCGTGTTTTAAACTGTGTTTGCTTTATTAATTAACTATGGAAAGTTACACAAACGCTGAGTATTGCCTCCATTTTACCTCCTAAGTGAAATAGATTCTGCCAATAAAAATATTGCAAATATGGTTTAGTAACCAGGACTACTCTTAAGTACTTACTAATTGCATAAATTTAATACAAATTTGTGTAAACAAACAGTTTTCTGGGTCAAAATAAATTAAACGCATTTGACTAAATTTATTATTGCAATAAAATATTATCGCCGTCCGATCCTGGACATCGCCCCCAAGAGGGGCGTGCACTAACTGGCGGAAAACGCCATTCAGGATATGATTCTAAGCGTAAAAATGATTGAAAAAATTCCTATGAAGGTATGTCCTAAAATGAGCGTTCCTTCTATCAGTCTGTATGTGATATTTTAATTAAAAATTATTAGTTAAAACCCACTAACAATATAGAGATGAAACTTTCCACGTAAGCGCACACGCTTGCAGACTTATTTAGTGTAAAAAATCTGTTTACCTTTCTAAAAGGCGGACATTAAAAGTGTTTGTAGATACGACCGTTTTAATGTTACTTGAATTTGTAAAATTTAATGCCTCAAACTGTTCCTTTACAAAACAAACAATTGATTCAAACTGTCAAATTTCAAATACATATATTTACGGATTGATAGTCATGGGTTTGATTCCGAGTTTTTCAAAATCAAGCCGTAGGTGCAGCAGGATTGAAACACCTCAAAGTACAGTTAACCAGAAAAGTCCTAAATTCCCAATTATCAATATGTGCCCCCACCATTAAAACGCGGGGGAAAAATAATTGTATTATTAACACACTGTTTTTTATGCACTGATTACAAATCTTATATTGCAATATTTCTGAAACAAACCAAGCGAACGTGAAACCCAAATTTGTTATTTGTCTACCATTTTTGACGAAACTCACTTTCTTTATGTTTTTTGAAGTGCTAAATTTGAATTTTATATTGGATTTTACACATCTCACTTTTGTGGCGCGCTAATAAATTACACTTATAAATGATTTTATTATACAAAGAATTATTTAAATGAGGGACTTGAGACTATTTTGTTAGTTATGGTTCGCTGCTGAAGTAGCATTTATATTCCAATTATTTTAAAAAAAGGATGTTGGTAATAGGAAAAATAAACTGATAGATGTGTTTAAAATAATTAAACTTTATGGGATCAATGCAAAGTTATTATTTACAGATGCATAGACTGGATAGTTAACTGCGGAAATGACGATTTTGCAGAACTACAAGACAATAAGTTGAGGTACCGTGTCCCGTGTTAAGTTCATTTTAAAAGTACAACATTCACCAACTCATTGAAAAACAGGCTAGAATGTTGATTGTTATACTTTCCTGCTAGAGAACGGAAAATTAGGCAATTATTAATTTTAAGTGTTTTATAGGAAATAAAATAAATAATAACATACGAAATTTACATAGTTACGTCTAATTGGTGAACTGGGGGCAACAGCCCCTTCACAATAAAAATAAATTTGTATACTTCCCATGGTTGACACCTTTGTTTTATAAGTGGTAATCTGTTTGCATTTGCTTCACCGCGGGGTTTGGTGAGCGAAGCGAGCAGGGGTTGATACTTCTAGTACTGTAGTTATAACTTTAAGTATAACATTTCCAGTATTGTTATATTTTTAATTTCAAATCCTTGAGGAACATGTTCTTTATTGTATTAAAACTGCACATTAATTTGAACCTTTATTTAAAACTTTCTAACAGACACTTTGTCTCTGACCAAAAATTAGAAAATCTTTCCAGCAGAGTGAAAATTGTATGTCATTATCAAAGTGAATTAAACATCACTGTTGTAATATCGATCAAAGAAATAAGAAACAGGTCATTTAATTAAACTCTGTTTACAGTATACGAATTGTATGGTTCTTACCTACGAATCGTAAAAGTTTCATAATTTTACAGCTCTGCTAAGTGTATTAAATAGTAGTGTAATAATGAAGCGTGGTTTTTACCTTCACACTGCACAGCTCAGTTTTCGAGGAAAACTAATGCTCTATCTCTCTCTCTCTCTCCCCCCTCCCCCAGTCTCTCTTCTGCACTTCATTGAATCCGACACTCGTCGGCAAAAATAGCGCTCAGCGCTCCTAACGGCGGGCCGCAAAAACACACTTTTATACCTGCTTTTTTGGGCTGAATTTTTAACATTGGAACTTTTCGTCTTATTGATATGTAGTCATTGGCTCAGGTCTACGCTTCAATAAAAACCTAACCTAAAAGTTAGAAATTTAAATAATTGCTTCACAGTTTGAATCAGATGTTTTATCTCATCTGTTATTTTATTAAATTGGTTGTTTGTAATAAATGTAAATACATGTGATAATTCATCAGTCTAGGCCTAACCTAAGATTTTTTCGACTAAATTTACAAATATTGAAAAAAAAAGTCTTTTATCAAAATGAATTCTAGCATTCTAGCCTATGTTTACTCAGGGATAGTGTAACTTTTTATTGTAAAACTAGTTTTTCAATCGGTTCAGTACTTCCAGAGATTACCCCTTACATACAAACAAACAAATTTTACCTCTTTATAATATTAGTATAGATACTTACTGATGAAAAGTTATCGGAGGGCTAACTGTTTTATCCGCTTCTCTTACGTTGCAACCAAAGGGCACACAACAAGGCATTATAACATAAAAAAAATAACAAAACACAAAAAAGAAACTTCAATAACAAAGACTAAACAGGGAGTAACATAAACACACGTTGTAACGTGGAAGGTGTAGGTTAAGTGTGTTAAACTACGGAAAGATGTGTTATTGAGGGCAAATGAGTGGGGGTTAGAGAGCTGGAGTCAACTCACATCCTCTTACCCTATGCCGCTTCTATTCTATTCAATATTCTGTGGTCAGACTACGCAGCTTGCTGGTAATATCACCAGCGGCTGCTAACCAGCCTAGTGTGACCGCGGCTTTAGCAATGAGTTTAATACTTTAGAGATTACTAGCCGATATACAGAGTGAT
Organism: Philaenus spumarius; assembly: GCA_018207615.1. Classification (NCBI taxonomy): domain Eukaryota; kingdom Metazoa; phylum Arthropoda; class Insecta; order Hemiptera; family Aphrophoridae; genus Philaenus; species Philaenus spumarius. The sequence continues at coordinate 667,371 of JAGFPH010000302.1, forward strand.
GCAAAAGTTCAGCAACCCCTTCGTAATTTTAAACCTGTATTAACTCCTAACTTTCAGGAAGTTATATTGGGCACATTCTGCACCTTTTAGGGGTGAGATTGAATTTTACCCTTATTCGATTAAGGGGGAGGGGTTGCAGTTCAACATTTTAAATTAAATAGTAACTCTTATTGTAACCTCATTTTAAAGCCCTCGTTGAGACGAGAAAATTAGTGTAAATTATTTTCACCCCTCTTCGATACCAACAGCTGATTATAATCATTGATTACAACACATCATTATAAAAATAACAGCTGATTATTAAACATTGATTACAACACACCATTATAAAGATAACTGATTTGGAGAATAGTAATTTAGAATAATTTCCAGTTGTACTACATCTTAAGTACATTTCAATACTTGTCAAATACCTTAAGTTTAGATTATTTTACTTTATAAAGATAATTTTGTTTCAAAATTTCCCCAAAAAACTCAGCTTTTAATTTATTTCTAGCTAACTATAAGAGATAGAAAAAAATATTAAATACAAAATTTGTTCTTTTTAAATAGACCTTTAAAACGAAATATCACATGACCTATCCTACCATTAAAATTTGTTGAGTTACAGCCATTTTGATTTTTTCAAAAAAATTGATTTTGAGTCGTTCAACCAAATACTCCCAAATATCGTTATGTGGCATATCGTTTGAAAGCTTATTTAATTCTGAATCCAAAAAGAATAATACTTAATATTTTTTTTAAATGTACAGCAAAATGGGGCAAAATCGAAAAACACGATTTCGTTGGATTTTTGGTAGCCATTTCTAATCGGTTAAAAATATGGATGTGCAAATTTCACCGTCGGTTTTCTCTTGAAATGATTTATCACATGACCACCTTCCCATTAAAAAAAACAAAGTTACATTTAAGATGGGGGATACATTTTTTGAAATCATAACAAAATATTTTTTTTAATTCGATAGGTTCCTGAAAGTACGGAGTCGATATGTGCAACAATTTTTAAATTATTAAAGGGTGGCCGAACTTTTGTAGAGTTAAACAAACAACATGTTTTACGTACAGTTTAATTTCGTAACCAAAAAGAAATTACTATTTTACTTTCTCTAATTGTAAACAAACCAAATTATTAAAAAAATGTAAAACAATGGAAATAATCCTAACAGTAAAGAACATCTACGTTCTAGAATTACTAGATCTTAAAAATACAACCTAAAAAACATAGGCTACCTGCTAGAGATAAAAAAGGTTAACGTAAATAAACATCGTGGAGGGGAGTAGAAGGGAAGGAAAGGCTGCCTTTGATAATCGATAAATTTCCTGCTTGTGAAGACAAAAAACGGCCCGTCTGGGAGTGCTATCTGTTTGTATTAGATAATGGCATTACATATATATGGAAGCATGACCCAATGAATGAATCTTTGATAGGTTTCAACAAACCTGTATTTAATCTGCAATATGCAATGTACATCTATTGTCCGAAACCCATATTATGTTTTGTTACAACAAAGAGAAGAGGTTAACTACCTTTTAATTCAGAACTTGGTTACAATAAACGAATAAACTGTTGTCTACTCTATTGCCAAGCATTAATATGGTGTTAGTAAGCGTAATAAATTTTTAATTTTGTCCGCGTTATTCGAAAGCCTGAAAAATGCCTTTACTATAATTACTCCACCACTGTTATTTAAGTGATGATAAGTATTTGTGCAAATTAGACTACAATCTTATTAGAAAAACTAAATGATAACATGAATCACCCTGAATTAATTGTACAACACTCTTAACAGATAGCACTACGTCCGTATTTGTTTGGAGAATATTTGTCAACAGTAATTACATTAAAGCCGGAAAATGGGACGATGTATAAAACACCGGCTTTTATTGTCTCAGCTGATGTATCACTGTGCATTATGCACAGAACTGGACGTATATATAAGGTAACTTGTAACATTTTAATGGGGAGGGAAAATAATATAACTGTAGAAGTGTCACGACAGATATACCTGCTGAATTTTATTACTGGAACTCTTTTAAACCGCACCACATTTTAATACACATATTATACAGATACAGTGTACCATTTTTAATAAAAAACAGAATATACCTAGTAAAGAACCCTCACTTTAGAATTTTAATTTTGTTTTTGTAATGATAGATATCTACACATAGATATCTAGTACTTTGAAATAAAAATAGATGAGCGGAGCAATTCCAAATGTGCCAATTCCAAAGGTGCTGACTATTTGTTTACAGTAACGCAAATGATAACCATCGATGTATAAACAACTGGATTGCGCGCTGAGTAGTCTGAAAGGTTCGAGAAACGAGCCGGCCGGCGTGTAGCTTCCCCCTCCACCGGTGGGCTAAACCCGCGGTGGGCACCGTGATAGATGGACATGATACACGTTTCTGTTGTTGTATACAGTTCAATTCTTTGATTTATTCTCTACACTTTTTTATAATAATATGTCATTTTTGGGCAGAGGATATAGAATTAATAAATTATTATTCAAAACAGGCCTAGTTTTGTTAGCAGTCTTGTAGGCTACTAGGAACATAAAAACTAGTGTTTTCAAAATAAGAAATTTGAAATTGATCATTTGAAAATTTTTATACAGTTCTATCTAGAACTAAATTACGAAACTTTTTTACATTTATGAAAAAAAATACAAAAAATGTTTACTACTTTTTATGTAGTCCTAAAGTTGAACTTTTTCCTTTCGCTACTGAACATGCTTGTTTCTTGAGCTAATGATTTTGTTAATTTTACTTCAATATTTTTTTTTTTTACTGGCATATATGAATTCTTTGAACCTTTATCTACAAAAAAGCTATGGATCACTTTTGAATTGGTTTAGAATAAACGTGTTAAATAAATGGTTGAAATACAAAAACTTGGACGATTTTTTACAAATTTGAAGTTTACTGTCATTTTGTGAGCTTACCGTTTGAGATATGGAAAAAATCAAGAATACAATTTTGTTGAAAATCTAATTTGCTACCCTCAAAATGTTATTAGTTTTTAAATTCGACTTACGGTTAAACCACAAACTGGCTTTGGAAAAAAACTTACACTGAAAGAACCGATCCGGCCGCCATTTTTATTTTATTTAAGGGGTTAAAAATGAAAAATGGAAAAAGTGTTAAAATTATGAACATAATAATTAGAGATTTTGTAGTTTGCATTGGCATCACCATATGTCACCGCAGGGTTTGGCGAGCGAAGTGATCAGGGGTCGAGTCCCTAATAGTAAATAACATTATTATACATTTTAACGGAATTTTGTAACATTTCAAAACATCGCGAGCTACATTTACAAAGCTTGGAGTGCGTCAAAAACTTACTAAACTTGTTTTATTTAACAATGTTTAAAGTGTAATGTGTAGGTATACTTTTATGTAAATAAAATGCAGTTTAAAATGCTAATACAGATCATGTTTTTCATTATGGTTTTGGTTCAGTTTATTTTTCCCTAAACTTTTCCTTATCCTTATCCAACAACAATAATAATAGTTTAAACACAAACTGTTAATCTATATAATAAAAATGAATTATTGTCCTTTTGTAAGCGCATAACTTGAGAACGGCTGGACCAATTTGGCTATTTTTGTTTTAAAATGTTCGTAGTAGTCCGAACTAGGTTTTTATATAAAGAAAATTTTAAAAGTTTCCCGAAAAAGTTTCAAATTTGGGAAAAAATAAACAGCCCCTTTTGTATGGACTCAAAACCATAGCGCACAAAAACAGCTGTTCGTATAAAAAAGCTTAGCATCACGTCATGTTTGTTTACATTTATTACCATAGCAACTTTACTTATCAGTTTATTATCTTATCTTCTAAAGCGAGAGATAATTGTCTGTCTGCTAAATGGATCTGGAATCTCCGTCTAAGGATTTTTGATTTTTTGATTTTATATGGGGCTTTTGGCCACGAGAAATCGATTGGAAATAGTCACCAGTCTGGGAAAATTCGTTTTCTACGTCTTTTTATTAAATTAAAAAGTGAAATTTGTCCATTTTAAACAATACAAAGCACAGCTGATGCAAATGTTTTCAATGACATTACAATAATCATCTGTTTTCTTTTTTAAACGAAGCACAGCTGATGCAAATGTTTTCAATGCCATTACAATAATCATCTGTTTTCTTTTAAACTGTATTTTATTAGAGGTAAGCCTAATGTTGTATCTATTTATAGTTACCATGGCAACGAATACTTCTGCTAAATAAACATACCCTTTATTTAGTTGTTTAATGTTATAGGCCTAACCTAAACGATGTTCACGGAAATTTGCAATAATAGTTATTGACGTGAGCGAACTAGGCCCTGCTTATAATCGGTCTCCTGGTACTTCTTCAAATCCAACAGCTTATTTAGGTTAGATTGACCAACTTAAAGCAAACAAAAACAAAAATCAACTAATGCTTACTATATTTTAATTTAATTCAAACATTGGTTGTTACATATTATATATAAAACAGCTGATTTGAATCAAAAACTGAACATATTTTTACGTTAAGCCTACAATGAACCAAAACACGTTTATTTGCAACCAATTGGGCTAATTTAAAATCAGGTTTTTTACAATTCTTCACAACTATCAGTTTTTTTAGATTTGGGAAAAGCAAACAAAAGTTTTACTGTATTATCTACAGTCCTAAAGGTTCACAAAATCTAAATCTAAATTTGTGTAGTATATTCTTAATTTGCAATTCGATTACTTAAGTCAATGTAATGAAATGGAATAACTACCCTTTAAAAAAATTAAATCAAGCAATATCGAAGCATTGCTGAATCCACTCACTAGTTTACTATAAAAATAAAAGTTACATACTGTATAACAATTAAATATTGTTTAGAAATTAAAATGATTATTTTACAAATAATGTTTGGTGCCATTGTTGAAGCTAAGTAAAATAAATTAAAACATTTTTAGACGTTGCATTAGCTTTGAATGCTTCAAGTGTTGTTGCTGTCCCACCGGTGGTGGGGGAAACGGTTAGGCCGGCCGGACCGTATTCAATACACGCAGCAAGCGATCCAGTGTGTTTATACATCGATGATGATAACCGAGTTATCGACAAAATCAGTAAAGCATAATTTTTCGATAATTTCCAAACACCAAAGATTAGGTTAAAACCAAAGTAGTTTCTAAACCTGACAAAATTAAAAAATAATAAGTCTACTAGCCACTTTTAAAATACACGAATTATCCTCCTTGTTCCTTATACAAGCGTAAAACTCACATTGTAAATGTGGCGTAGCCTACCATATTTTTTCATTTCTACGAAAATGTAATAAATTTACCCTATTTTCAGTTTATTATATATAAGCAATACCAGCACAAAAACCAAGCGTTTAATTTGTTATAAGATACCAATAGCAATGAATACTTAAATGTTTAAGTATTCATTGCCAATAGTTTCGACGATAAAATGACCACGTGCGTGTTGTACACAAAACAAGTAATTTTGTTAATAAACGAAATTAAATCAAACTTTTATGTTTCATGTTCTCGCGAGGCGGTTATTTTATTTAACATAAAAGTTTGACCGAAGTCTTTCAGCCCCCTTTAACCGGTCACTCAAGATGGATGTTGCAAGCTTATTGAAAGGAGGAAGACGAAGTAGATTTCTTACATTTAGTCATCTAATGTCTCATTCACAATATACATCATAAAGTCAATTCATAACTTGGCCACTGTAGCACATAATAAAGCGAAAGTCTGTTGAAAAGTATGTGAACGTAGCCCAAAATTCATCGAATAACATCCGCAACATCCGCCGGACGTTTGCAACTTTGGTTCTTCCACAAAAACTACTCGCAGAGCGAACCCCGTATTTTGTGCTTATTTTGTGAAATATCAGGAGTGATTTCATCGCTATTTTAAGGACATTTAAAAGATTTTCATGATTTGTTAAGGGTCTGCTCCAGTAAACGAGAAAGCAACCGGAAACACAACCGCTTATCACTATATCCCTATCTAAACAGTGCAATTTCATGCAGCTGAACGCTTTGACATTGCCTCATTTCAAACCATTTTATAAGTCTATCTTTTGTAATTGAGTGTTGAAAAAAAACTGAATATTCTTTATAAAATTTCGGATCCGGCGTGCAAATTATTTTTTCATTATTAATTTTGTATTGTCTTAGGAAAAAAATTCAAACTTTGTACTTACAAAATGTCAGTTACTTGACAAATGAAAGAAATTTAAAAAATGTAAATGCAAGACGGATGCGTATTGTGACTGTTCTTAAAGTGAGACCTTGCAAACAATTTTATGATAAAAAGTAAACGAAATAAATGGTTTGAAATTTAACATTGCTCTTATTGGATAAAAATCCAAGATGGCTGCCACTACAGCAGAGTCTTAAGGTTCGAACTTGATTGAAGTGATTTTTAAATTAGTATCTGTTATAAATAACGAAAAATAAATTTAAAAGGGAATGGTTTCTACTCTTGCCCACTGACAGAAAGAACCCTTTTATGCATTTTAAATACATTGCTAAATGTTAATTTAAATTTGGAACTGAAGAAAACAAATCCAACGCGGGGTGCCAGCGTTTCAATATTTGGCAAGAACCGATCTCTGCGTTTGGAGGTTGTTACATTTATTGTTTAGCATGGGTTTTAATGCAAGTTAAATGTCTGCTCACGTTAGCTCTCTGAAGTTATCTACCTTTAATGTTAACTTAAAGAAGTACATATAACCTTTATTTTTCAGATTTGTTTTAGTATTACTTTACGAGATTGTGAGGGGACAACGATATGTAAAAGTTTTCTTTAAAAAATTTATAAGACAGATTTTTTTAAAGAGTAATTTATATATTTCTGACCTCAATATAAGTCATTGCCTCTAATTTGATACATCACTCAATGGAAAAAAGATACGTTGGTCCCCAATTTACTTCCCTAAATAAATATTTAATTAAATTTAATATGAAATATTCCCTAAAGTTTCGAAATTCATATTTCTTACTTATCTCTATCGTTGGAAAACGACTACCTATCACTTTGCCAAATTTCAGCCAGTTACGTCAAACCGTATCTGAGAAAAATGGCGGTGGCAGATAGACAGACGGACAGACATCATAGTGATGCCATACGCCATTAATGTTCGGTTTTCCTCTGTACGTAACACTAAAAATGCGAATACCAAGCAAAGTATACAACAATAAAGTCAAACAACTAAAGTAAGAAGTCAACAATAACTAGTATATATGTTAGTCCTAAACAATCAGTTCCTGAACTTTGATCGACTAATTTTGAAATATATTTTTGTTCTCTACTCCGAAATCAAATCCAACAGATGATCATTCGCAGATGTTGAAATTCTGTTAATAGATAAACAACTGTTATTTTTATATAGTAGGCTACAACCTATTTCCAAAAATCGTTCCAAAACTTCAGGATACCGTTCCTTGGGACAAAATAAGAAATAATTATGTTCCTACGAACATATAGTATGTTATAAAGGATACTATCTAGCCGCCATTTTCTGTTTTTACAAAAAATTTGTTTTAATGGTATTTTTTACTGCCGCCCGATACAAATCAAATTAAAATATGCCAATATATAAAACAAACAATAACTGCAAGGTTTACTAAAAATCTAGATTAGTTATAGACCTAATCATCGTATTCAGAAAAAATGTATAATTTTTGTTATAATAAGTTTTATTTTCACAAATTTGATTTACTAGAAAAACCTGGGAAGTGTGCCGTATTTTTTTAGACTAATACGGTAGCGTGTACATTTTAAATCGCAAACTCGTGATTAACCTAAATCAAAGTTATCATTGCGAACCACTGCTAGAAATACTGAGAATGTATTTAAAGATGTTTTTACTGCAATGATAACGTTTCCAACCCAAAAGTTTCACAACGGAGCCGGAAATACAGTTAACAAATCAAGTGAAAGTTTAATATCCGCTTTGAAAAAGGGGTAGCAAAGACGGTGTATTCTTTGTATGACGGTGAAAAATATAAACTTTGGTAATGTTTTTCTTATTTTTATCTTCGTATTTTATTTTACCCCTTATTGTAAACTCGTTTTTATTTAAACATCTGCAATTTATACTAATTAATTTACCTTAAGTCCGTCTTGTGACTCCTTGTCGTTTAGTTTAAGACGACATGTTTCGGAGCCGTAACTCCATCATCTGGTCATTCCTCTGGTGAGTTCGTCGAACATTAAAAACATTAAAATTTTATAAACACACACATTTATACACGCACACTAACACACAAACACAGTTCGTCACACGAATAAATAATAAGCCGCATCTCAACGTCCGGTCAGTATAATGCAGTGCAGCCTACTCAATTTACCATTTCAACAAAGTGGTACTTTCAGCAATAGCAATAACTCGTGTAGTAAATTGCATTTTGTATAAAAAAAAGGAATTAAATAATTATTAATTTATACTATTATACAGGGTGGCTATAAAGTCAATTCCCATCTCTTTAACTTTTCGGCAAAACCATTTTGGCACTGTTAAACCAAATAGGCACTGTATTATAAACCAAAAGGTCACTTGAGGTTAATTTATGATAGTCTGAAATTTTGCTCCTAACCCCAAAAATGGGGAATTTCGTTTGTACTCCAAATTTTCAATTGGGAAACCACATCTAATAAAATCTCAAATTAAAAAGTAGTTATAAAACACAAAACGAGTAGTTTTGTATTAATTTCCCTAACCAAAACGGCGCTGTATGTTAGTAAAATTGGCTCTTGTCCTGTCGCATGAACTTATAAAGCCAAACCTTTTTAAGACTCATAACTAGGCCACGTGATAAGAATGATAGTTTGAAATTTTACCGCTTTCGCAAAATAAGACATTTTTAATGGGGTACACACATTTTTCAAATGGGAATCTATATTCTGTGATATGTCAAAATAAAGGGCATAAACAGTCGAGAGTATTGGCGCTTAGAAATATGTTAAGGATGACTCTAGCTACAACAGAATTTTTTTTTAAATTTTACCCCGAACGGCTGAACAGATTTTTTAAATCATAGCTAAGAACACTCTCGAACAAGTCATCGCTCAATAAAAAAGAAAAAACCAAACAAAATCGTTAAACTTATAACACCCCACCGTTTGCGTTGGGGGTTAAAAAATAGCGAAGTAAACTATTTCTGAGATTGTATAGTGATTTTATAAATAAATTAC
>JAGFPH010000303.1:0-22023 GCA_018207615.1 Philaenus spumarius
AACAGTTTCCGATGAAGAATCAAGGACATGCGACATTGTTTAATAATTAATTATTTCTGACATACATTACTCTTATTTTGAAAGTTTGTCAGTTGAATGTAATATTTAAATATTTAAATCTGCCCTTTTGACGTAATTTACGATTAATAAAAAAAGTAGCAATACATTTTTCGTTTAATATATTGGCCAGATGAGACTCCGGTTTGCTTGGCTTGCAGTTATAGGGGCTGATGTTTCAGCATGATGTGTACCTACATTAAAAATTATACCTCTGATACGGCTACAAAAAAAGTTGTACCTACTGTATACCGGTTATACTAATGAAGACGAGGATCAGCGTAAAGCGCAAGTAAACTTAACGACAGTACTAGGTTTGAATCAAAGCTATACTGTGTTGGAGGTTCTAACACTGAATAGCCAAGCACAAAAATAAAGTCGTCAAGTAATTGCTGAACAAAGCTTAGGTGTTTGAAGTTCTTAAAAAAACTTCAAACGTTACCACAAATAACTGAAAGATTGAATTATAATTTAGCAAAATCCTTGAAATTAATGTTTGATTCAAAGATAGTGAATCAAAGACTATAAATACAAAATGCAATTATACTGAATTTCGGTTGCTTGTTTGATTTGTAAATAATTTCTCTCGGTATACCATTTTAATAAATAGTTTTTTATTTAAAAATAAAATGTAAAAACTAATTCACAATATTGCTAAAAAATAATAATACAAAAATAAACACAATAGATGCTTGGGAAACGTTTTATATTAATAAATACCGTAACATAATGGTAAATAATTAATTAGAATCTAAACAAAATACTACTTGTAAAACCATTTCTTCTTGAATATAAATATTAGTTTATTACTTTTGCTATGTATTAATTTTTTTGTTAATTAGAATAACGCTAGTCGTTAACTCCTCACTATTACAGTGACTAGATAGAGACAGTGTGGCCAAGTGTGGTCTTGTTTCCTATTGGTCAAGAAGTTGGCAGCCATGTTTTTCCTAAATTCGTATCTGTTTACATTACATTCATTCAGGTTCACATATTGTAAAAGCGATTTTACCGATTTTTTAACAGATATTTGTTAGTTTTTACTTTAAAATAAACGTAATAGTTATTTTAAAGCGATTTGTGTTGAAGTATGTGATATTGCACCAAATTAATAAGGAAATGACAGCAGATTAGGCTACTCCCGCCACTCTACGGAATCGTTTCAGCGCGCATATTTCAGAAGTAAGTACATACCAAAAGTCTTTTATTTACAACATTTTAAAAAGTTCATAACATAGGCTAATCCTTTTTATCAATAGAAAAGATAAATGCAATAAATATTAGTATTACACAATTTTAAGAACTGTTTTTGGCCCAAACCTATAATTTCGTCCGTGTTAGCCCTACGTTTGTAAAGTTTTCAAATTAAATTGGCATCGTTATTTTTGCTGTACAATCTAAGACTAATTTACAATCTATTATTTCTGTAATAAGTAGGCCTAACTGAAATAATGAGGGAAATTAGTAATGAAACCTGTTTTTCGGCCTTGAATAACTTACTTGAAAATCTTGAATTGTCTAACCTCAAAATCAAAGAATTGTAATTTCGATGTTAGGCTTAAATTGTTGTTAGAGACATTAATTTTATTATTAGCTTTCAATTGAAATAGAAATAAATGAGTTAGTTAGGAAAGTTTTAATTGCTTCGCTTATTTAAAAAAAAATCTGATGGAAATAAATGCATTGTAAAAATCAGAAAGTGTAACTTTGAAAATATTTAATTTGTAAAATTTATTCATTGATAAAAAAGGCTAATTAACAACAGGATAATAATTTTGCATTTTGATTTAGGCCTATTCGTTGTTTTATTTTTCGTTTTGTTATACTTTGAATTTTTGATATTTTAATTTATTCATTAAGTTAGGAAAAATTTCAAATTTAGCTTTAAGAAAATCATTTTTAAGATTTTGCTTTTCAAACTGAATTGAAACCTAAAATCAGTAAATAAAAATTTCATAATTAATTAACTTGCCACAAAACTTTAACTCTGGGGAATTTTAAGCAACAAAACTGTTGTTTAAAATTTATGGTGCATTTGTTATATAAGTTGAGAATTAAATTTAATTAAAAAAATGTCATTATGACCAGTCAAATACTTTTTCAGATAGATACAAATTATTGAAAATTTGGTTCCTAGAAAATAATACAAAACCTTGACTTTTATTCAAATAAACCGCATAAATAATGTAATTGAATTTCAAAATGTTTTTTTTAATGTAGAATTGAACAAAGAAAATAATAGTGCAACTTGTTTTGATATAGCTTTATCAGTTTGTAATTAACGTCAGTAGGCTACTCAACTATCGGCATAGGCTAGTAAAAAATGTGATAGTAGGCTAAATCATTATTTTTTATAGGTTATTTCATTTTAAACAACTTATCTGCTTTCTAACTACTTTTTAACATTTAAAAAGTTGTTTACGAGGCCTTTATGAAATAAAACATAAGGTTTTATAAATATTTTGAAAATAAATTACATTATACTTTATGGCAGATAACATTACTTTTAGGAAAAACATGGCGGCCGCTTTCATGTGGCCACACTGTCTCTATCTAGTCACTGTACTCACTATGTAGCGACGCGACGCGTAGCGTAGGTTTAATGAACGCAGCATTTAGTTTTGTATAAATACTGGGTTAGGTTAGTTACAGTTTGATTATTGAAACTCGTGCATCACTGAAGATGACTTTGTCGTTGAAACGATTCAGAGTAATAAACGAATAAGTTGTGAGATTTTGTGTTCAAGTTGTATCTGCCACGTTAAATTTGATATCTTTTAACTTAATTAAGGAAAAGAAATATAAAATTTCCAAAATCTGGTTAAATTTGGTAAATCCTAAGGTTGAACATTTCAGTATATAATGTTGTATAGGGTCATCATTAAAACAAATAAGGACGTAGAACTTTCGACAAACTATAAGGGGGCGCTACCCTGTCCGTCGTATTGAATCTGATTCCCATAAGAGCAATGCTATAGAATAAGTAATTTTTTCCATTCATTAGTAGAATAAATACAAAAATTTAGTTTAATTTTGAAGTACTGTCAAATGCGGATGTTGATTGCTGAATACATTCAAAAGCCGTTTTATTGTTTTCATAAAAGTATGATATAAATAGTAAAAAATAGTAAACTTTATTAATTTTTTACTCAGTTGCAAAAAGAGATATTGCAAAAGACCTTAGCAATCAACACCCACAATCTATTTTACTTTAAAAAAAAATTACTGCTTTCGTTTTTTGACAAAAACAACACAAAAATATGCTTAATAGTGAAGGTATGCTTCGGTCATTTAACATTGAAATTGGTACCCAACTTCGCCTTTGAGTGTAGGGAGCCGAGCAGGAATGATTAGGAACACTGAAATATAAGATGTCTCATTAATATTGAAACATTAGCTAGATTTTGATTTTGTGATTTGAGAAGACCAGGGATGTAAATCAACAGTTACTGTAATCACGCTTTAGTTTGAGGAAAAACCCGCCATTAAAACCCAATTTTAAAATAGCGAATTCGCGAGTTACTAAAGAAAGATGTCATAAGGGAATCCCAATGTTTCCAATCTGCCGACGGTAGTTGCCAGTACTGGTACAGAACTGTGAACGTTAAGACAGGGTGTAATTATTGTTATCCGTTACCGAGCATAGTGATATATTAGGATCATTAAGGACCTGTAGTACTCGAGGACACTAAAGTTGGCCTCGGGGAATTCCCAAATCGGTATGGACAAGTATGGCAAGGACAAACTTTTAAACACACATACAATGAAAATAAATATTGAGCTTGACTTTTGAGATCATGTATGTACTTAGTTTTGTTTTAAACCACTGATTCTTACACAAAATACGTTTATTTTATCAAACGCGTTTCAACGACAATGTTGCCATCTTCACTGATACACAAGCTGCAATCATCAAACTATAAATTAAAATCAAGTATATTTTTATGCTATTCAAAATATGCAATGTCGGGCATCGGCTGACGAAATCTGTATTCACTTCGAAAAGTTCGAATGTGGTTTAACGTCAAATACACATTTATTGTTCATTGTATGGTGTCCAAGTCACTTTGATTAACAAATAAATTGTAGTAATAAATACCTGGTTTTTGTTCCGTCATGTGACTTCTATTATGTCTTGTTTTAAGACGCGTTTCGGAGTCGGGACTCCATCATCAGTTATCTCTCCGTAGAGTTCGTCAAAACATTAAAACATATACGAACACGTGTAAACACACACAAAAAACACATAAAAATACACACTTAATACACAACATAATTTTTCACGTGCGCACTGTAGCATGGTCCGCGGACTAGTTACATTTATTTGTGAGAAGTGTTAAGTAAAGCATACAAATCAAACTCCTACACGGTTAGGTCTGATTTTGGGTATTAAGTAATGGCAGAAAAGAATTTTTGGAATGAGTAAAACATATTCTAACTCCGCGGATGAGTATTCTCATTTAATTCCCGCAGATTTCATGTCCACCGACTGCGTGTATCTTTTCGTCCGTCGTTCGAAATAAATGCACATTCCGTGGAGTGCCGAAAGCTGGGCAATGAAAGAAATCGGTTAAAACCAATAACATCTATGCACCAACTATTTAAATATTTGCCTGTGCATTGTTTCATTTATATAAATAAAGTAGGTATCTTCTAATGACACGAATGGGTGTACTTGTGAACTTCAACAATAGGTGAATTCGATTTTTACTCGGATATATATATATAGTTTTCCTCTGCGATAGTAAAAGCATTTCTATATCCTTGAAGCGCCAGAGGCTGTAAAGATGAAATAATGTCGTTAGAAGTTAGCATCGATGTTTTAAAATAAGGTAGAGTTCTAGTTGTATTCTGTGACAGAATATATTATATTTATGTTTTGGATTAGTTTTTTAGGTTTTTACATTTACGATATTATATATATTGAATTTATGTGTAATCCTGTAATTGCCTAATTTAACAAGTTTAATAACAAAATATATTATTTTTAACACAATGTTTATTTTCTATGAAATACTAAATACCTTACTAGTATCCTAAATATTGATATACATTTTTTTAAATAAAAATATTTCCCATGAATTACTAAAATTTTAAGGACTGAAAGTTTAAAGTACCAGAACACAAACAACCAAAAGAAAAATGCTCAGAAAAAAACAGTTTCAAATTAACTGTTTAAATTTAGTCTAAAATGTCAAATATACAAAACTTATAGACCATCAAAACTTGGCAACCCTCAATGAACCAAGTATATTTGACTGTTTCCATTTTTTAAGGCCACAATTTTCTTCATATTAAATTAGGCCACCCGCTGTGTTGTAGAGATCGCTATATTGTACCAGTGTGAACCGCTGACATATTCCTTGGAATGAGATTGTAGAGAATAACCATTACTTGTTGAAATATCAAATTATTGATATAGCCTAAAGATCCACCGCGATTTTTCAAATTGTTTGATTCGGCAGTTTGTAATTAGTGTTTACCAAACTTTTATATTTTTGCATAGATGTGTTTGTGTTTGCAGAGTTGACTGTGTGATTTAATATATCTTGGTTTAACCTACTTCAGTTATTAATAATATTTTTTTCTGTTTTGTTATTACAAACAATCCAGTTTCTTAACAACTTAACTCCAGCGCTTAGATTAGGATTTCAAGGATGCAAATAAAAAATGATTTGTGTTTTTTCTCTTCTGAAGTTGTGTTTTGACGCTTTGAAATAAGAGTGTATATACAGCATAAACAACCAAATAATCATTGCGAATTTTTAAATAATCATTATTAGCAAATTTCCATAGGAAAAGTGAGTGTCAGTAAAAATCATATATATATGTATATATGTGTTCGCACTCTAGCGGCCGCATTTTAAATCCGATTTGATTCAAATTTGGTACACTTTGGTCGCTCGGACGAGTTCGTTAGCCAAAAAAACCCAACAACCGGAAGCACGTTTTTAACCGGAAGTAACTATTTTTTTAGATTTTTCCGACGAGAATGTATTTTTTCAGAGTTTTTTCTACAAATAAAAATGTAGAATGTTACTCTGCACATTTTGTTTTTTTACGCGACCTAATAGCTCGCTTGGTTTTCCCAAAATCGATCAGAACGTAAAATACCATAGAAGTACCCGGTTCAAAACCATGTGGTGGATTCCACCGTGGGGTTGGCGTGCGAAGCACGCAATTCATTGTGCATTGAAGATACTCCCAACACGGGGGTTGACGTGCGAAGCACGCAATGCATTGTGCATTGAAGATACTCTCAACACGGGAGTTGGCGTGCGAAGCACGCAATGCTTTGTGTATTGAAGATAATCCCAATACGCGGAATGGCGTGTTAAGTACGCAATGCACTGTGTATTGAAAATACTCCTAATATGCGGAATGGCACGGAAACACGCAATGCTTTGAGCATTGAAGATATTCCCAATATGTGGAATGGCGTGCGAACCATTTTGCAGTTATTCAGCACCGTCGTTAATAGACCTATTTCCCAAATTGTTGGTTGAAACCCTAAAACATAGGCCTATAAACTTAATTTTTTAAATTTGCTCAACTCACGTCAGCGGTTCAGCTGCGTGGTCGAATTATTTATTTTTTTACATACTTTCAGAGATGTTTAGCCTTGTTTTTGTTGCCAGTGTTTACGAATGAATTATTAATTCACTTTAGCCTAACCTACTTCAATTACCTATCTGCATTATCCGTTATAAAAAAGTTTTGTTTTTGTGAGTAGTTTATGTTTGTTGTTGTTTCAAATGTATACTAATTCATATGAGCCTATAGTTAAACTTCGGATAAATTAGGTTCTAACAAATCATAATATAAAATTCTGGATTTTCTCTTCGATTGTACTCTGAACTTTAACATATTCTGTGAGATAATATAATAAAATATTGAAATAATTTAAAAACTTCTTTCACGGAAAATGCACAAATCTAATACAGTTTAATAACAATATATTTTGTAGTATTAAAATCCTAATTGTTTTTCTCACCAATCGTTTGACATTACTATGAAACATTGCTTCCTTCTTTTTTACACAACTAAAGGAAATTTAGATGGAGAAATTTTAGAAGCTACTGGGTCAACAACATAAAGTAATAACTTAGCCGCAAGCCCGCGGCATTTGCAATTTAATTTATGCCCTCTTTGTTGGAATTTCCTTGAGTTTTCTGTGGGCATTGAATCTTTTTTCCCGCCACTGACATAATAAAGTGAGAAATGGAAGCCCTCTCGAGCGACATAAATTCCCGGGACACATTAACGTCGCACTCAGACCAAATACTCCGGCATTCTTACGCCGAGCTTCAGATTTACAACCCGTCTAATTGAGGGGAAAACAATATCGACATCCTCAAATAGCTCAATCTATGGGAAACGAAATTCGTTGATTCTTATAAGTGATCAAGGAAATTTCCGTTCCATTTGACGAGAGCAATATTTTAACATTACAGTACGTTACTGTTTGTTACATTTAGATGCCAAACTGTAAATTTTAAGTTTTAGAATTTCTTAGGCTTATAATTTATTGCAAAATTATAATGATTATTATTTACTTAGCAACACTTTTAAGTGGTTATACAAAAGATAATGATAACAAATAAATCTAATATATATTACGCATTTAAAAATAATTACATTTTTTACAAAAATTAATACCTCATTTAAATGTAATTTAAAATCAGTGATGCACACGAATTTGATCTAGTTTCGAAGCGTGACTCAAGATCGTTATCTCTGTGTCCGGTAAACAGGACCGTGTCGGAGACCCCCATCACGAGACGAGAATAGTTCTTCGAGTGGCCGCAATCTGGTTTATTTATTGACTGATTATTGACTTTCTGTTATACACCTAACATTTTAAAAAGTATTTTTTTAAACTTTTACTTCAAAATAACTAACATAGTAAAACAATCAAACATAGCTTGTATATGAAAGTTGCTTGATTCAAATCTTTTAATGTCTTGCATAAATCTTCCAAAATGAAATGAACAAAGTTTAAAATCTACCTACCTAGCATAAACTACCTGCCTACGAACCTTACCACCAACATTTTACTACTAAATTGGCGTAAAACATGTTTACACAACCCGATTGACATTTTTGATCCTCAGTTTGTAAACGACATTATGCCATAATACTAGGTCTTTGTGTTGTGTATTATAGGCACATGTTAGCAGAGAAACGATCACGTACCGTACCAAAAAAGGTTGCTATGCCAAATTTATATAACAAACATCACTAATAAATATAACTAACGTCACACTTTTCAACTACCAATATATTTTTGGTTGTGAACCATAATTAAGAAGATATATTTCCCATTTATTATTTAGTGAAGGTAATGGTCTTGATTAAGTAAAGAAAACACTTATTTAACGTAGAACAACAGATTCAAAACTGGAATAACTGAATTGAGTGTTTCTCGAACTTTGTACTTTGTATTGTGTTTGTGGCAAAATTAATTTAGTTTGTTTTAAAATATAAACGCTTAGAAAGGTAGGAAACGTTTCTTTATCATTTTAGGAGTATTTCAATAGTTGTAGGTATGCTAGAAACAAATAATATATATATATTAATGATTAAACTACCCTATTGAAGTGCAGATTTTGCAAAGAAAAATATATTCATGTTTAATTATTGTCTAAAATTATTGTCCTGTACTGGAGTAAATTTGTAAAAATAATTAACCATCTGAAAAAAAACATCCCGACACTGTGTATTATTACATATTATGTATTATTTACTTTATTATATGCATAAAGGGACAAACTTGTTATTTTTCTTAAAACACTTAAATTATAGCATCATTTTTAGTATAATGATAATAATAAATAACACTTGGTTAAGACCAGTGCTTTAATTAGACCACGTCCATCAGAAGAGACTTGCCATTCTAACCCAAATATCGTCTTAATCTCAAATTCGTGAAATACCAATAAAAATGTTTCCCAAAAAGATTATTGTTTAAAAAGTGGAATAATATCTATGTTTTAAATTAAATATGTTTGTGTTTTTTTATGTGTCACAATATATTGTATACAAAAATTACATTATTGTAATCGAGAATCACCCAGCTAGATTTAAATGCCATAATTTTAATTAAATACTCCTAAAAATGGTACAAGACTCTCGAAGCTAAGGTGTTAGGCTGCCTGACTCCGAAACTTAAGGTTCAGTTTGAAACCCATGTAAAAAAAATATTTGGGTAGGTGCTAAAAAGTTTATTTTAATTTCTTTCACCCAAATTAAGAACGAATCCATCCAGAAAAAAGTATTAGTCACACATTATGTTCATCTTTAATAATCTTTATAATTCTTCTGTACGTGTGTAAGTCACTAAACGCATAAACGGCTGGAGCGATTTTGATGAAATTTTGTATGTTTATTTAAACGGGTTCCTGGATGGTTTAGATTTACAATTGGAAGGGGTTGAAATGGGATTGCTACCCCTATACAATACATATAAATTAAACTAACTTCTTACAAATTATAAAGCTAAAATTATGGAATATGAAATATTATTTTTAAAGCATATACAAAACTATTTGCAATTTGATTACTTAAGACAAAGGGATGAAATGGAATAACTACCCTTAAATTTAAGCAATAATCCGCCCACTTTTTTTCTATACACTCAAAACTACTCAACTAATTTTACTAAAATTTCATAATTTACACATATTAGTACTAGGATTTTTTAGAGAATATCTTCACTACAAAACAAAATATATTTAAATGGGGGTAGCTACCCCTACACAACAAAAATAAATTGCACTAAATTCCTACAAACTATAAATGTAAAATTCAAAAAAAAAAAAATAAAAAAAAACTATTTGCAGTTTGATTACTTAAGTCAAAGGGATGAAATGGAATAACTACCCTTAAATTTAAGCAATAATCCGCCCACTTTTTTTCTATACACTCAAAACTACTCAACTAATTTTATTAAAATTTCATAATTTACACATATTAGTACTAGGATTTTTTAGAGAATATCTTCACTACAAAACAAAATATATTTAAATGGGGTAGCTACCCCTACACAACAAAAATAAATTGCACTAAATTCCTAAAAACTATAAATGTAAAATTCAAAAAAAATAAAATAAAAAAAACTATTTGCAGTTTGATTACTTAAGTCAAAGGGATGAAATGGAATAACTACCCCGAAATGTAAGCAATAATCCGCCCACTTTTTTTCCATACACTCAAAACTACTCAACTAATTTTACTAAAATTTTATAATTTACACATATTAGTACTAGGATTTTTTGGAGAATATCTTCACTACAAAACAAAATATATTTAAATAGGGGTAGCTACCCCTACACAACAAAAATAAATTGCACTAAATTCCTACAAACTATAAATGTAAAATTCAAAAAATATAAAAAAAACTATTTGCAATTTGATTACTTAAGACAAAGGGATGAAATTAAATAACTACCCTTAAAATTAAATAGTAATCCAAACACTTAAATTTTGATATTCTCAGAAACTCCTCAACTAATTTTAAAATTTACATATTAGTAGCCTACTATGATTTTTTAGAGAACATGGTCGTTACAAACAAATATATTTAAATGGGGTAGCTACCCCTATACAATAAAAATAGATTGTACTAAATTCATACATACTATAAGACTAAAATTATTTAATGTTATTCTTAATTGATATAAACAAAACACATTTTCAAGTCGATTACTTAAGTCAATTTGGTGAAATGAAGTAACTACCCTTAAAATTAAATCAAGCAATAGCGAAGCATGCCGGGTCCACTATAAAGCTGTCTTTGTTTAATGTCAATTAAATGACTTTGTTGCACTCTTTACATAAAGAAGTTTGTTTTTCAACACCGACAGTTTTATTTTAACCATGGTTTCCCGGTAACTATTATACGGTGCTAGTACCTGTTTTATTAAAACGTTCAGTTTAAAAACTATATGAAACCAATAAGTTTACCCACTAATGTTTGACACAATAATTTCAGAAGGGCTTAATTCAGTCACTGTAGCAGAACTCGCGATCACACATTCCAGGAGCCGTACGTAACTGTAACAATTCAGACCTATGTTTTTCCGAACGTTTTCATTATTTTGATGAGAGGAACACCTGTGAGATATTGACAGATCCGTCCTGAAACATCCTGTATATATTTATTTTCACATTTTAGGGATCCTATATTTGAAGGAAAAACAAATTGAAACCGTATTAAATCATTAGTTCTTCTTGTTGAAGTCGATTTCCTTCCAAAATTATGAAAGTAAAAATGAAATATTGAATAGTTATAAAACATGGCTTTCTGTGTAAGTTCCGAAAGTCAGAAATCAACAAATAACGTGTTTTACTTTTTGAGAGGTAAAAAGTATTTATTTAAGGATATAAAAACTATATATTAAAATTGTGTAATATAGAGTTTACTAGATGTCACAGAAAATGTACTTTCAGACCGCATTCCCACTTCTATTTTCAAGAGTACTGCAGCAACAATTTCGGCAAAAGCAATGTTGTTAGAAGTACTTATAATTTTTACAGAAAAATCACAACAAATTCGAACTTTGGAAAAAGTGAAAAGGATATATTTCTCTTAAAAGTCCAACTGTTTACGAAAAACGGCAGGTAAAAAACATAGGTGTCAGAAGTACTCATATATACAGGAAAATGATACAAGAATTTCCAGGAAAACGAAAGCGAATCCGAACAATTTTTGTGAGAACGTTCTGAAAAATATATTTTCCTAAAAATCTACCCCTTCTATTTAGGAAGATGTTTAAGCTAATATTTAAAAACAAAACTTACATAATATTTTAGGCTTCAGACAAACTATAGTAAATCAGAACTTTTGTAAACAAGTGGCGAAAGATATATACAGGGTGGAATAAAGTTAATGTTAAACACTTCGGAAAATGGTTCTATGGGTCAAAATAAATAGAAAATGAAGAATAATATTTATTCTAAAAACGCTTCATTTTCCAAATATCCGCCATTTATTTCTTTTACTAAACAATTAATATCTATAGAACTCTTTAACCGATTGAGTTCAAACTTGGCATGAAGTTTAACCTAACAATGATCTATCTTAAGAAAAATAAACGATTATATCCAATCATGCGCTTGAAAATGTCAGACCTAAATTACTCAAAAACCGTACATTTTAACAAGGTACCTTTTTTGGTAGCCCTTTTAATTCCCTATCAGATGATTTAACTTTCAAAATAATCGGATGAATAATAGTTAAGTTAAAGATAATGACAGCAAATGTACATGCAATATTGTAGTATTCACTTTGTAGGATGCCGGGTTGAATAAACCAATTATTACACATAACTTAGCTTTAACCTTCCTTTGATTGTTTTAACAGTTACACCAACCGATAGGGAATCAAAAGGGATACAAAAAAGTGTCTTGACATATTTTGTTAAAATGTACGGGTTTTGAGTAATTTAGGTTTGAAATATTCAAACAGTCGCCATTTTGAAATGCATGATTGGATATAATCGCTTATTTTTCTTAAGATAGATCATTGTTAGGTTAAACCTCATTCCAAGTTTTAACTCAATCTTTTAAACCGTTCTCTAGATATTAATTGTTTAGTAAAAGAAAAAAAATGGCGGATATTTGGAAAATGAAGCGTTTTTCGAAAAAAAAAATGATTCTAGATTTTCTATTTATTTTGACCCATAGAACCATTTCCCGAAGTTTTTAACCCTGACTTTGTTCCACCCTGTATATTCATTCTGGTGAGTACGGCATTATTAGCTTGAGAGCTGATGTTCTCCCCCTCCCCCCACAAAAATATGACCCTACCACAAAAATGTATAATTTATTTACCATAGTATAAAGCATATAAAGTATTGGTGTGTATTACTATCATTTGTATAATACTTTAGGGGCAACTGGCATTTTGGAACCCTTGGAGCACATTTCACCGGTTTAAAAAGCATTGTTTAAAAATCTCACTTTGTAGAGCTACTTGACGCCCTTGGAGCAAACGGATTGAAGGTGGATGCAGATTGATTTAATCTATTAAGAAAATTACAGGCATTCGGATGTTCTTTTAGTTATGTAAGAGACGTAATGTTACTTAAGTCTACAGAAAGCAAATACTATTCATCAACATTTCCAAGAACATTATCATGATTTATATATTATTTTACCCTTTTAATGTTTTCCAGTACTTCTGAGAAGTAATAAATTGAACGTGAAATGAAGATGATATATAACGATGCAACTAGTAAACCTCAATCGCGTTGCATTTAAACTTAACTTAAATAATAAATCAAATAATATGTTGCCGAGTAACGTAAACTTCACCGACAGTTAGAAATAGATTACAATATTAAAAGTGACTTATAATTTATAAGCGTTTCAAACCTAGACAACGCGGTCTAAAGACGATTTATGTATTTTATTTAAGACCTGCAGTTTATATTGCGAATATGTGGCAGAAAAATAAGAGTTGTGTGCAGTTTAAATATGATACTGAGTAAAAATCGTCGATTTGAAAATATCTTTATTTAAAAGTTTTATAATGTATGCCTTTCTTATCATATTTACGCAGAAAACTGTTATTATTTAGTTTTAACATTATATTATTGTAATGTATTGCAGTTGGCACATTATTAAACTAACAAAAATTTATAAAACAGAAAATATTGTGTAATTACAAGGTGATGGTAAAGAAAAATTATGATTGCTCTTCTTTACTTCTATAGAGTGGCTTAAAAATATCAAAACAGCTGTAGATCACGCTAGCCGAAGGGAACGGAACTAGTCATATTCTGTTACCTTGGAAGCGAACCATTAGTTCTATTATGGAAAATATCATAGTTTGCATGGTTTATAACTGTGTCAAATTGTATTGTGGCACCTTACCCTTCATAAGAATAAGGATGACTCATCATTATACAGGTCCTTCATAGGCTATATACAGAATGTAAAACAAATATTTTAAAAATACACAAACAAATGTTTTTCTGAAAATTTCAATATATTTCGGTATGTTTTCAAATTGATATTCTGACTCTCCAGATAAGAATATAACACAAAATTTTTACTTTGAGTGTTTATTATCAACCACAAAAAATATTTGAATTCTTACTATTAGGATTTATCTCAGCTTAGCGTTTACCGAGGGGATTATTGACATACTTTTTCAGAATATCTAAAATTAGTAGCGTGATTGAAGTTAAATTAAATTATCTAAACATGTTCATTAGTCCTTGTCGACCAACATTTTGATTTTCTAGTCCTTATCCTCAGTTGACATCTTTACTCAGAAATGTACTCAACACTTTTTACAGTACACGACATATCCGTTTTATCATTTGGATATTATTGTTTTCAAAGTTTTTTTTGGACATGTACAATGATAAAAATATTTTTTTTATTTATTCACTACCGCACATCTGTATACAAATGTTAATAAAATAAAAAATAAAAACAAATTTTACTTGGCTAAAAAAAATGACAATGTTTCTACCTTAAATAATAATCAACTTAAATCTTATAAAAGCAGTGACCAAACAATCTTTTTTTGTGTCGTTTGGTGAGTTCAACCGTTCAACCAGTTCAACAACAAAATAATATACATTGAAATAAAAAAAATCTATAAAACAATAATTAATTAATACATGCAAGGTAATCAATCATAGGTTTATAAAAACGAATATTTTAACAGTGCAAATAATAATTCTAGTGAATAATACAATATGCGTGCAAAAAAAAAAGAAGAAAAACAGAAAGAAAAAACTTTTTTCTTTTATTTTAAGAATTAGTAGAACCAACTATGCTTCATCAATCAACAGTCACTCAACAATTTGGAACTCCACATAATATCTTGGTCCTATATACTTACTATCTACAAACGTTATACAATGTCAAAGAGTACCAGGTTTGAAGAAAAAATATTTAAATAACTTGATTTATTAAAATCTTTTAGAAATTACATTGGATTTCTGATTTTCAGCTTAAAGCTATCTGGTCTATACTACTTCGTCCACTTGGCCAAAACATTTGAGCTCAATTAATGAAATATATCTGAGTTTGGATGATCTGTAACTTTGTCAAATATAATTGAGGCACATACATTCAGAGACGTACACTCGAGTGTTTCTAGGGATAAAAAGGCTTCACTATTATCATTCTAATCCTGATCGTACTCTTCTATTTCGTGTCAAGCATTTTTTCAGTAAATATAACTCCTTGTACACACTGTAACCAAGATTACAAAGAGAAGGCAAGGTTGAGGTAGGAACAGATAACAAAACACATTGTATGACGTCACACAGTGTATCAGCTGGAAGCTTCCTATCAACACTTCCCTAACAGCACTTCCTGCGGAGAAAGTCAACAACACTCGCTGTTCGTACCTTGAACCGATTGACAAAGGTAAACAAACAAATTTCGCTTCCGTGCAAAGATAGCGGAAATTATAGAATAGATTCTAGGTATATTTCCTTCACATTTAACAAGTCCAAAACAGTTTTTAGTACTTTTTGTTTCCGGACTAACCATCTTTGCCAAAATACTCTAACTGATTACTGTATTAATGTTTATGATTCTTATTTTTGTACTTCGAGTTTGATTTGTCCAGTTAGAATCATGTTCCCAAATTATATTTATATAACAATAACATTTTTCAAATCTTACAAATATACAAAATAACATTTTAACCATTTATATCGTGAGTGTTGTTTAGTGTTTGAGGTTTTATGTTGAGTGTTAGCCTGAAGATGCTGTCAGTAAAACGGCGAAAATTGCATCACTAAAAACGCAGATTGCTAAAATATACAAGGCACATGCGTTATTAGTGATGCATGTTTCGCCGTTTTACTAACAGCATTTTCAGGCAAACACTCAACATAAAACCTCAAATACTAAAACTGTTAAAACAGTTTATTTATTCATAAATAAAGCAATCAGAAAGGCTACAATAATGTTTTTTTTTTAACCGAATCAACCAAAAAAGTTCAATATATAGCTATCTTATGAGCTTTAATAAAACATTTGTTTCCACCGTGATTTGTGTTATCTCTTGATATTGCGGTAAGTAAAAACAATAATTAGTCCTACATATCCTATGATCTTCAACGCCCACTGTTTTAAATAAGTATTTTCGTTCTGGAACGAATTTGATAACATTTAATTTTTGTATATTTTTATGTATAGAAATTAATTAATTAATGCTGGTTCCACATTTAAGAAAATATTTTGAAGGGCTGTATTTAATATATAGCAAAAATATTTGAAGCAAATACATTTAACTTCAGCTTGCACTAAAATACCGAAGTATTGAAATTTTGCGAAAATTCTAAAAATTTACCCCCACTTTTTATGACTTTTCTCGACGTTTTCGAGGTCTCTGAACACGATAAAACAATACCAAATTTTGTTTCCGTGTCTGTGTGTGTGTGTGTCTGTCTGTGGGCACGATATATGCACTCACAGACGTCGTAGAAAACTTCTTGGTGCTAAAAACTTCGTAATTTTATTGCGGAGAATTGAAAAGCTTTTGAGCTTTCTAGCGTGACAGCAACGTGACGTGCTTGACAAAACGTCACATTTTTGAGTATTTAAAAAAAACACGAGCCAAAGTCTCGAAAAAGTGTTCCATCTTTTCGTCTTGTTTTTCCTGGAGTATTCCATATCATTCTGGAGTATTTTATTTCATTTTTGGTATTCTATATGTAATTCTGTAGTATTCTATAATATTTTGGAGTATTTCATATCATTCTGAAGTATTCTATTTCATTTTTGAGTATTCTATATATCATTCTCGAGTATTCTATATCATTCCGGAGTATTATATATCATTCTGGAGTATTACATATTATTCTAGAGTATTCTATATTATTCTGGAGTATTCCATTTCATTCCGGAGTAGTATATATCATTCTGGAGTATTCTATATAATTCTGGAGTATTATATATGTTTCTGGAGTATTATATAACATTCTGGAGTATTATATATCATTCTGGAGTATTCCATATCATTCTGGAGTATTCCATATCATTCTGGAGTATTCTATATAATTCTGGAATATTCTATATAATTCTTTAGTATTCCATATTATAATGGAATGACAAGGAGCTGCTAACATTATGCACCTTACAAAAATCGGCTGTTTTTTATACAAATTTTAATGTTAGCCTAAGAGATAAAGGTAAAAATATAGTAAGCAGTTAATTGTAGTTACCAAGCCAGTTGTAGTTGTAGCAAGTATGAACGCCAATACACAAACAGCTGAATGTTTTCAATTTAGGTTATATGTTTTAATACCTACCACAATATTTGAGATAGTTAAGCCACATTCAAAGTGTAAATAAACAAATAATCTATTCACTAATTTAATGTTTTACGATTTTTAATATATTAGTTTATTAAAAAATACAATTTCATACACTAATTTCAAGGCAGAAAACTAAAGTCAGAGGGAAATGTTTTTCTTCAAAACTTAAAAAAAAATTATGGAAATACTTATTTGAGTGCATTTTAATTATATCTTATTCTTATTTGATTACAAATCTAACCATTTTAGTAAAAATATTGTCCAACCCTACTCGTGTTAGAATGATGAAACCATGAATGGGTCTCATATATGGGGAAAATATTTGTTGTCAAGATAAATAGAACTGTCAAATTACCGTTGCTTATTTCCAGGACAACAGGAGCGTTGGTGTACTTTTTTAAATAAGCACTTTAATAACAGTTAAATAATAAAAAGAGAAGCTGCTCGACCGGTTTTCATATTTAACCTCGCAGAATAATAATGAATTCTTAATTAAACGAAAACAATAATTTTGTAAAATGGAAAACATCTTATTCTTGTATGTTTTAATGGAGGTGTGACGAAAATTGACTGAGTTAAATATTCCGGGGTTGACAATTTGTTTATTTTATTTTATTTAATCGGAAACAACCCAGACGATGCCGGTGACAACAGCTAGAAGTAGACATCAGACTATTTGCAATATATTTGACATGTAGGTTTGGTTAGGCAAATTGTGTTACTAGTCATGCCGTGCTTCTTATTAAAACAAAACCAAAATAATTACAACATATCGCTTTGCCTCGTGCAATAACTAAGGAGTGAGTAACTGCAGCAGGTTCTATTTGTATACACGAGTAGACCAAAGTGGCATAAACAATTAAATCATCTGTCAGTTAAACAAATTAATTTCAACAGCTGACTCAAACGGTTCCCCATGACGTCATATTTCACGGTTTACTAAACAAAGACAGTTGCCCGTTTGTGCTTCGCTCGGCTTTACTTTGATTTGCATTAAACAATCAAACTCCCTGCAATGCGTACTGTAGTTGCTCTGTGTGAACTCCCGAAAGATATGAATTCGTAAACAATGGAAACAAACTAATGTTTGTTCAAACTGTGCATAACCTAACTGAAACGCAAAACTCTTGTGGTAGGATCCTAAAATAACGATTAAAGTTATGTCCGGTCGTTTGTTTGTTTATGTAAAATTAGCAGAATAAATTTTGGTTATTTAGGCGTTATTCGACTAAGGAAACCATTTTATCTAAAGTATCGAGGTTTACGTTATTTATTGCCTCTGTATCTTCAGAGCATATGAATGTATTTAAATTATTTCGGTCAACGTAATTCGTTAAAACTCATTGGTTTTGTAATGGGTCAAACTAATTAATATGGCGACCATAAATGGCATTTGTTTTCATAATCGATAGTTATTAGAAGCCCAATCAACGCTAAACTGAGGTCAAATTATAAATAAAAATGGATTTGGTTTTTTAATAAACATTAGAAGTATGAGTTATATTTTCGCACCTAAGGTGTCGTCCGGTCAGCAGGCCTGAAAGTAGTACAGAAACTCAATGATAAGAACAACTCAATGATACATCATATTCTAAATTAACCATCTAACCACTCCTGGTGAACACCAGTAAAAGAGTGTGACCCTGCTCCATAATATAGCGCTATCATGGAAGGAGAACATATTTTTGTCTTGGTTTTTCCAACAATTCGAATAAGCTGTAGTTTTCCTGCAAATTATATAACCATAATATTTTATTCGATAGTTTAGCTGCAGACATAGAGGATATTTAGCAATTTTTTTAAATATAATGTAATTTTCATTATATAAAGCTCTTTGAAGGGCAACATAAAATATTTATTTTGGCCCCATAAAATGTACTGTAATAGTTTTTGCTTTATTTACCATTAAAGGAATATTTGAGGATTAGCACGCATTACAGCTATTCATTTTGATAACTTTATCCATAAGTTTATAAGACAGAAAAAAGATCTTATAAATGTTTATTTTTCCTTTTGTTACGGAAAATCCCATAGCAACCAAATTTGATTTTACTAGATCTTATAACATTTTGGGCGTAAGGACGAAAAGGTCGGCGTTTAAAGTCGGTGGATCTAAAGTTGTATCATCTTTTGTTGCAAACATTACCGACTGCAAACTAACTTCATCTCAACTACGTCAAAATGGTACTCACGCAGATTCAAACCGAGGACATTCAGCTTCAGAGAACGGTACACCAACAAGTTACAAGTCAGTCTGATCATTCAGAGCTACTGTCATGCTAAAACAATGTGATAATCAAAAACTGTACTCAACAGACTCCGATATATCCGCGTGAACCTAATTACAAGTCAGATAATCTAGCCAAGTTAATATAGGACGAAGAAGTAGTGAAGGTAGGCCGTCTACTTGGCTAAAACAATATTTGGTTGGTCCTAACACCAATGTTTTAATGAATGTTTAAACTGCCTGTAAGCAGTAATTGTGGCTATTGTTTTTTAAGTGTTTTGAAATTTTCTTTATATTGTAATTATTATGTGAGTATGTGCATTTATCCCCTTTATCTTCTATAAATCTATATAAAAGCCAAATCCACTGACTCACTGATCACGATTTCTCAAAAACTAAAGAACGGATTGGAACGAAATTTGGTATGTAGCTTCCTTTAGGGCCATAGGTGCTCATTAAGAAATGTTTTCAAAAAATTCGAAATTTTAGGGGGAGTTTAGGGGGTCAAATTTACTAAATCACGATTTTTCTAAAACTACAGAACGGATTGGAATGAAATTTGGTATGTAGCTTCCGTAGGTGCTGATAAGAAAGGGCTTCAAAAAATTTGAAATCTTTTGGGGGTTTGGGGTCAAAGTTACTAAATCACGTTTTCTCCAAAACCACTGAACGGATTGGAACGAAATTTGGTATGTAGCTTCCTCTAGGGCCATAGGTGCTCGCTAAGAAAGGCTTTAAAAAATATTAGGGGAGGTGTAGGGGGGTTAAAGTTACTTAAAATCCCTATAAAAAATACATAGTGTAATATATTTACTGATATAATATATTTTTTGTTAATATACATTTAACTTTGATTTGTCTATCCGTGCAAAACCGGATTGGGCCAGCTAGTACCATTATATATGCCTGTGTAAATGTGTACGGATATGTTTCAAATCTGTGTGTATCTGGGATAATGGGTATGTATGCCTGTAATGATTATGCACTCAAAGTAATCTATAGTTTAAAAATAGTAAGATTACTTACAGTTGGACAAAGTGTTATAATTTCATTAGAAAAATGGGAAGTTGTTCAACTAATGTTTGTCATCACAATTCGGTATTTAATTTTATTATAATTTATTTTTTGTAATGAAATTCCTAATCATTCAGTGAGCCTTAGAGGCAATATATTTTGTTATCTTTAGGCTGAGGATTTTAACTTTATTTTTTAAATAAGGTATGATTTTCTAGCAGTTTTTTTCTTCTCTTTTGCTTAAAGTTTTGTTTATTATGCTATTTAACCACTTGTGATATATATGTATTCTTTTGTTGTTATAAAAAAAGAAGAAAAAAACTCTTGGTCCTTGTTAGCTAAATAAAATACAAATGCAATATACATGTAGCCAAAATGGAAGGGAAAAATAAATCAGTATTATTATATATCCAGTGGAGTAGTTGTTCGAAGTGGCAAGTAGTTAAGCCAATTTTGTAAATTAATTAGTCATGATTTAAAAAATCAGATTTGTATCCTCTTAAAAAAACAAATACAGTTATTACATAAACAAGGTATTTAAAGACGCAAGGAACTGTTAAATAAACATTCCACTCAATAGCACCAGACATAATGTTTTGCATATAGCTATGAAACGACTATGTAGATCAAGTAGAAAACCTAGCTACGATCTATTTTTGTTTTACATTTTGCTTTATAGAGATAGTGTTTAACTTGAAAAAAAACTTATAAAGCACACACATATACACGAATAACTGTACCGAGATCAAATTTTGTATATCTTTTTAGGTTTTTTAAATAATAGAGGTGGAAGGTACACCCTGTATGTAGAGTAGATAACACATTAGGTAAACTTGTATACAATTTGTGTATGTCTTCACAATCCTGAAAAACATGTAACATCACGCAGTCTGGCATGAGTACTAATTCATATAGGTGAATTTATTATTAAGCTATTATTTTTTTTTAAGTGAAAACTTCTATAGGCTCACCAAATCCAAACATTTTTAAATTTTGCTGGTGGTGAGTCGTATTTTACCTTCACGCTCTATTCCGTCACGCTGTACTATACTAGGTGTTTACACAATTTTTTAAGATGTAGGAGTCGACTTAAAATTTACGAAATCAATTTGGAAGATATATATTAGGTCAAGCACTTTGAAATAAACATTTTTGGTCACTTGAAATTTTTTCTAAAATCTCTTCCTTTTCGAGATATTAGCAACTTTATGTCGATTTATTTCAACACGTTTAGGGCCGCCATTTTGTTTTGTGTGGTCCGATTTTTATTTTTTTTATGTCATTTTCCTAGTCTTAAATATACCTTTAAAATGAGGTATCACATGACCATACTTCCCATTTAAAAATTTCCGATTGAAAGTTAAAGGGGGGGGGGCTTTTAAGACACCTGGTATATAGTACACATGTGTATATAACAGCGTATATAGTTTA